>LUCM01001633.1:0-37168 GCA_008360955.1 Fasciolopsis buskii
TTGACCACGGCCGTTGAATACCGGAACCACTGGACCGCATACGTTGTGCTTGCATTAGACGTCGGAAGAGCGTAACAGTCTAGGAACACTGTTTGGTCTCGTACTTTTACTAATCTGCACTTGTTTCAGTCTGTCGTATGTTGTATTTTTTACCAACGCCCACCAATTAAATTGACGAATTCTGTTGAAATCTTCTTGCTACGACCCAATTATTTTGTGTCGTATCTCTGATAATGTTCGTCACCAGAAATAGCCGCAACCGAAGAAGGTTATCGGTTAGCTCATCTAGTTCCGAGCCCAACGCGAATGATTTTTTTGGCGGTCACTTTCGTGATCACGACGCCCAAATCTGTGTGAGGGAGACCGCGGTGCTCTAATGCCAAGCGCTCGAGTAATGTGCAAAATAATGTGAATGATGAAGAGGAATAGTAGGTATGTCCCATTGCGTTGCTTCAATTTGTTTCGGTTGCTGCATTAGGGCTTGCCGGCCATACAAGTCGCGATTGATTGCCGAGAGGTTGTTGAGTGACCTCGTGGCCATTTTTCCGAACACCAACTCAAACGTCACGGGGGCCAAGGTAAACCTAACTGAGACGTGACACTCCTTCTTATGATTCAGCATGATTACATGAACTTTCAGTTGAGCGGTTCTAGTCTCAATAAAGGGAGGTCTTGCGAGCGGAATGCACATCCATGTTGTCTTTGCTCCCATGCTTGGCGGAATTTTCCAAGCATTTGTCTCTGAGTTTTTTTTTGTGAAAAATAGTGTTTGGTGAAAAAATATAGTGTTCTAACGCCGAAGCTAATACTATGTAAGGCGACTATGCAATCTTAACTATTTACCGTGCATTTTCACGAGGTCAACTCGACCACAGGTATTCGCGAGCATGATAATCCTGGCCGTCTACAAGAGGTTTTGCGATGGCACTCTTAACTTATATCCCTAGTAGTCTCAACACTAAATATTCAATAGAATTGGCCACAGAGGGTCTTTAGAATGCATTTTTATGATTTTTTACGATAATTTTGAGTTTTTCTTCAAATTCCTTGATCTTTCCCGCAACTCAAGACCAGCGACTAACCGATGCGAAACGTCAATCGCCTGTGAGCTATACTTCCATTACAGGCAGACACCGATCCATTCTTAGCGCAACTGTTTGTCTGATTTAAAACAAAAATAACCGGAGGGTGATTTCAAATCCTCGAAAGCAAACCGTCGCATTTTCCTAATGTCACACACCACATGAACATGAAAATAGAGATTCTTCTTAAAACACGTTCCGAAATGGCAGAATTCCCAGATTTCTTGCCACAGAGTATGGAAGGAATACTATCTAACGCGTTATCCACGGGAATGCTTGAACCAAATGAATATCCGGGGCTCTTGGATTGGCATAGTAGTCCGTTTCCTCCATGAACGCTAATAACGCATCGAGTGCACCGTAAATATTCGCGCGCATGCCTATTCAGAAGTGCGACAGAAATATTGGATACGTTTGGAATCAAGGTACGTCCTGTGCATAGGTTTGAATCCGCTTGAATCAGTTTTATCCAAACGCCAACTGCAGGAATGCGTTAAATCCGAGAGGCAGATTCACTTGACCTGTTGTGATCACACCTTATTGTTGGCGATAGGTCGTACGGTTCGTCAACTATCCACATGATTGCGCTGGTAAAATTAAGGTAGTTTCACAAGCGTCATATGGCGTTTATTTTCAGCTGCGTTGATCTGTGGAAATTTCACTTACTGAAATTTGCAAAACTTCACCAGGTCACACGATACAGTCAGGCAATTCTTGCAATGTGCGTTGCCCGCATAAACCAATTTGTTCCTCTGTAGGCCAGGATTATGGGTAAAGTCTTAGGCCACCACAGGATAACGTTACCTACTAGAACTTTAGGGGATTCTGCTCCACTTCAAGTTTCAGGGTCGTCGTTGCCAGTTTCCGCCTGTGTAGTTGACTCTAGCATCTATGGCTGTGTCACTTCCAGTGCATTCCAAAGTCAAGCGTATTATAAGGGAACTAATGACTGTTAGGAGGCGAAAAGCTGTAGAAGAGGGGTTCCATTTTGAACAGTTTCCATTCCTCCGATTCAAACGATTTTAAAAGCAAAACGTTGATCAAAGTGGTCATTTTGCTAATCGCTTGTCTACACAATTTCATCTTTTGCTAGTATGATTTATTTCTATAGTTTCATTGACAATTCTGGCCCCAGTTCGTGTCGGTCGAGGCGACGAACCAAAAAAGTCTAATTTGCCGAGGTTTCCCACGAAATTTCCTCTATCTTTGCAACCGTTTTAGTATTTCTGTGCCACTTGGCAGTTAGATATAACTCCGTTGGTAAAGGCTAATGTTTGATCTGTATTTATAGTGAACCCAGGGTTATTGGCCTAGCTGAGAAAGTTTCTTGACGCACAGTAATAGCTTGTTTTGTATCTTTCAAAAAATTCGATTCCAGCGACGTCTATTTCCGTTGACTAAAATAGCAATAAATCATTTGTTCTCTTAGGAGAACAACACTTAAACTGTTGTGAAAGAACCTTTGATTGGCCATTCAAAATATGGCTTACATTCCCATTATCTGTCGCTCATAATGCCTTCTGTTAGTGATACCTCACCCATCCTTCAGCGGTTCAATGCGGCGTGAGAAACAGACTAGTATTCATACAAGTGTCGGTTATTCCTTTTTTTCTCGTTCGGAACCAAATGGGACCGTCAGATAACGTGCCTGTTCGAAGGCCTTCTTAATCACGTGTCTCTCGCGTCCGGTGATGAGAACATGTTTTTCAGTGAGTTGTTCGTTTTTTGTGCTTAACTGCTCTAACAACTGACTTCCTGCACTAGTTCTTTTAGCGTGAGCTTCCCACTGGCCAATGGGACAGCGTCGTGACATTTGATTTAAGGACACTCCAAGTTTGAGACTTCCCACCGTCAATCCAGCCACATTGGATAGTCTGTCATGGAAAAATTGCATGATCGTTGAATGACGAGTACAAATAAAGTTAAAGGGGAAGGCAACACAACAGCCGTTTCGACTGTTGCGTCTTTCTTTGGTTAAGGGTCTTCAGTGATTGATTCCCTCACTTCCATAGCTATCCCGTTCGAATACAACTTATTTCAAAATTACACGTCTGTATATTACTGCCGACTGAGACTATGAATAACAACACTACGACAACAATGAAGAGGCAATGGGGAAAGGCTACGATGCAAAGTTTTGTGAGTCCAAGCTCGTCACTGTTATTAACTTATTAGGATTTCTTAGTTAGATGTACTGTTATAGTAATTTGTATATTTCGCGAGCCCCACATAATGTTTTTGATCGTTAAGTGTTTTTCTTCGTTAGAACAACATATTGCTTAGTGCATCAATATGTTCCGAGTGTAATCCGTCCATTTCTTCCGTACCCCATGTTCTCGATCTTTATGAATACGAGAATCCGAACTGGGCGCATTTGTAGCGAATGTGGAAATGCTGAACCGGAAAACATTGGTCACTCCCAAATCAGTGCTTCCGGTTGATCTCCCAAAGGGTTCCCAGTTCGCAGACGAGAACAAGACTCACGCGGATTCCGTTGCATTATATGCGGCTACCAGTGTCCCCAGGAATGGAGTCAGTGCCCTGGTAGTCCCGTCCATGGAATCCACAAATCAAAACCACGCACATGCTGGAGCATCCGGTAAGTGTCTTGGGAAGCTTTTGATTGGCTTCTACTCCTCTTCGTCGCCTTCTTTTGCTGTTTCGTTGATTCACTTTTGGTCATTTCGAGCCGTTTAAATTACCTTACTCAGTTAACGTGCGGATAGAAATAATAATGAGTGAATATATACGGATTACTCCAACACATGGAGAACGATCTAAAGCGTAGGGAAGTCGTAAAATCTCAGACCTCTGACATAAAGATCCGCGCACGTTGACTTTGTGTGCTTCCCAAACACACGCACACAGATGTAGATTGGGTAATAAAGTTCATTGCTTACTTGGAGATGCATCAATTTGTGTAAGCAAGCAGTGATTATGCAGATATTCAATACGATGTTTTGGCTGGATTTTCGATTTCTTTATTATAAACAGAACCTTTCACCACGTGGTGATTACTGAAACGTCTGGTAGTTCAGAGGAACATGAGGTATCTTCTGCTTATCGGAAATTTTCTAGTTGTTGGCTGTTACTATTCACATAAAATGATGACGCTCGCCAGCAGCATCCGAAACGGCTATAATCATCCCTACTCATGATGGGGGCTGTTCACTCTTAGATATTGCCTTCAGATTCAAGATTCAAGTGGATCTTGGGTCACAAATGTTGTGCTTGGAGCGTCCGCGTGAAATGCTTTAGGCTCTCGGGAGTTTACTTGGTGTTGCTTCTTCGGGACAATAACCTAACCGCATTTTTTGTCAAATTGAAGCCTCATTTATTGATGTTGGTGAGGTGCTTTATTTAAGTGGAAGCACCAACGTTCAAGCTTGAGCATCTCTTGAACACCTCACGTGGGGGATTTTTATCGTAAGTTAAAGTAATTTGTACCAACCACGTTTCCGATTGCAACGGAAAATCGAATGTCCACATAGTGCAAAACTTTTGGGGATAACAAACAATTTGCGGTCTCCATCAAACCGTATTCTCGAACGACTACTAAGCTGTGTAATACCCTTCCCAGTGAGTCTGACCCTTCAAACGTGGGGATAAAGGTGTTTTTTCAATTCCACACGTATGCGTACGCTGTGTAATTTAATCTGTTTATCTAACTTGTCTCCATCCTCTTCTCCTGACTGACAATGAATTCAGCTCAACCACACGATTTCCTAACCAGGTAGGATAATCATGACATTACTGAAATAAACATCTTGCCGGAACGTCCATTAAAATCACTGAGTGACACTGATTTAATTGTGTACCGCATGCACGTTCACTTGAAATTTACGACGGCAATCCTAAGTCCGATTTTCAAGTTCCCAGAAGATCATAGGTGGTACCTGATTGTGTTGTAGACACTTATTCATCCTTCAATCCAGGGGAGGCGAACACTTGCACAAAAGTCCCAAATGTATCCGCAATCCATAACATAGAACTGGAACTTAATCGTTACCAGTTAATTGATAGGCTACCATATGCATTGTCATCATTGTGAGTACCATCTGATGTAACTTGATCAATTGGTGACGTCATCGCGCGTTAAATCGCTTTGATCCCACTGGGTATCGTGTGAGGATTGTGCTCCAGTGTTTCGTGGTGCCGATAAACAGATAATCAGAAAGCATTACTTGCCGGTGCCCGTCGGTCGCAAAGTCCACCGTTGTATGTATCCTACACTGTTACTGACGGTCTGAACCAATTTTGCGGTTATAAAAGCAACTCAAAACGTTGTGTTAGTCATCACTGAGAATTGGTTGGGTGTTGTGGTTAGCATGCTAAAAAAAGAACACTAGAAGGACGATGATCAATCTTTAATTGGCCCACCGGAAACCCAAGGCGTCCAAGGGATTTATTTTTTTGGATACTAATCTCTATTTGTCAGCCTGAGCAAACGAAGTGAACCTCGTTCGAAGTCATTCCCGTTCCTCATGGATATCGGATACGAACGACTCAGCAGATGGAAATGACATTATCCACTGATGGTTTCAGTTGTTCTGAATCTTTTTCAGCGCTATATATGAGATCAATACCCCGGAACATATTCTGCATGACCCACAGGGTCAGTTTGTGTCTGAATAGAGAAGAAAGAAACAGCATAACTCTTCGGGTGCTACCTTTAGCAACGTGACCCATAACAGAACTAGCACCATCATTCTGACCCAAGGTGTATGCCGTTCGCTGGTAGCCAGCAGTTACAATAGAAATCGTTAAATTCACTGATCGATTGGGAAATATAAGATCTGGCAGATAGTATATCAACTGGATGATCCCTGCTATCGAAAAACTGCATTGCTACTTTCGAGCCTTCTAGTTTTGAAGAGTGACCGCTTTCGACAAAAGTAATAAGTTCCGCCTTCGCTTGATGCTTAATTCAAGCAATAATTACATAATATTGAGTGGGTTGACGCTACCATCGGTTCTAGAAGCCAGCAGCAGCTTGTTTCGTGGATTTCTATGTCGCTATGATATCGTTTAATTGCAATCCTCTATAAGGACCATAAGAATCAGACAATATTTATACTCAAATTACAAGTCTCGTGAACCCACCACTGATTCATTAATGCGCACACCCGGATGTACGGAAAAGAACCAACAAAATCAGCAAACGTTACTCAGTACTTTCAAACTATCCTACCAATTTGGCCTTGCACTAGCAAGTGACTGTCAGCGGTAGCGTTCAGCTAGGTGCAGTGGTACCTATCTCAGCTGTGGAATATTAGTCAGCCTTTAATTTTCGAATGGAAAGATAACGAGGGGTCTCCGTGTTATCCCACTCACAACATATTCCTTTAGTTTGACTTGACATTTTTCGCTTGCCGATGCTCTTTAATCGTAGAATCGTACCTCTCCTCGAATGTATCGTTACCACTCTCTTCCACCACATCTGCCGAAACGGGTGTGATCAAATCTACACATAAACATCTCTGACTTAACGAAAACGATTTCGCGGCCTACAACTGACTTCCATAGTTGATCCCACGCAATCCATCTCTCAGTCGAATAGCGCCTCTTTGAACTATCTTCAGCTTGATCACGCACAGGAATAGGGAACAAAATTACGGTATTCCGGTCAAAGACATGCGAGGTAGCTAGATGACAGTTGAAAGGCATTCGAAGAGAAAAGCCCAAAAACTGCTAATAGTTCTGATCATCTTCCAGACTCACACACTGGTTCTGTCCACGTGTGTTCGGGTCCTTATTTGGGATGCGCAAGAGGATCTTTTTCAACTTACAAATAGTCACTGTATTCGATTGCCTGATTCTCAAATGAGCATGTTTTTTACGTTTATGGGCAGTCCCATGTTTGGTACTAGTTCGTAAGGTCGTCCGTTGCAGAGTCAGATGATCCTTGTCAGAATGCATGGCTCTCCATATTTTCGAGTCATCGGTGTATGCCAAGCACGGGATTTCAATCTCGGCGGTTGGTTGCGAAAGGCGAACGCAGTATTGATCCCAGTACAAAGCCTTGCATGACGCTGCTTGTGATTGCGTGCTGCATGAGCAAGGACTGTCGAGCTTTCACAAAGGACATCTGGTTTATCGAAATAGGATCCACAAGATCCTTCAGCTCACTGCTTGGATAGCAAACGCGGTATGGCTGAGGGCCACAATCAGTGACGTCCATGCAATTGAAATGTTTCTGCCCTAGTTTCTTTTCCTCACTATTTTTTCACTATTTTTGGTGCTGCAAAGTGACGACCAGAACCAGAGCACCTTAGTGCGAGGTTAATGATTGTAGGAATTGAGTTGAGCTAATTGCTCAGTTCAGTGAAGCGTATGACTGGTGATACCACCGGACCAGATGTTCAGAAGCAGTCTACTGAGGGAGACTAAAGTTCTTGAGAATAACGTCCATAGCTTGTCCGGCGTTCACGAGGGATCAGCGGGTTAGTGACACAATCTGTATTTGCAAACACTATAATTCTGGGTCCAAAACACCTGATATTGCTCGAGATACTGACTAATTTGGGAGGTAACTATAGTTTTCGTTTCCTTTGAGGTGAGACTAAACGGATGGTGGTTGGAGGCGTCAACTTTCATCCCAACTTTCTACAAGATAACCCCAGTCGTTTTCTATTCGTTTGGCGGCCCTCCCAAAGAAGTCGACAAACTGAATAACACCATCAACGATGGTGCTAGCTGTTCACTGGATTCTCCCAGCATCAATGGGTGTAGACTCCCTGGTCCGGGCGACCGGTGAGTTCAACACCATGCAGAATCTGTCCAGCTTCTGACTCTGTGAACCCTTTATCGGCGAACGTCACCAACCAAACCTTAGTGTCAATCTACAGAATCATAGCTACATCGATTATGTTTGGGGTGCTTGGTTTGGATTTCAGCTTTTTCGGTGTCGGTGACGGCCAATTTATCACTGTCGTTAGCAGGACAATAGCGGCTTTGATTCTTGTACTTCTTTTGAATTAGGCAAAAAAGGCGCTTTGGTGTGGTTTCCGGAGACTCGTTATTTGGACCACCTCAACTTCGCTCGCTGGTTTTGGATCCTACGGTTTAGTTTGTACTTCATTAGTTAACATAATGCGATTTTCATTCTTGATTTCCTCAGGGAAAGAGACATCTTAGTTCTCAGCCAGACCATGATGGGTTTACAATGCTTTCATTGTGAATAAGAGTAGGCTTTAAAGTGTGTTGTGTTGATCGGTAACTCATCGTCGTTCGGTTGATTCTTGGACCCATTCTGTTGTCAACTACGGTTGTGAGCCTCAGGCTTAATCAGGCGGCATAAAAAGCTTCCTGAAGTTGGTTCCATTGCTTTTGTCCATCAACAGCCATCACATCAAAAATGACATTTGAAATGTCTAAAATTGTTTGTTTCCGAGTGTTTAGAAAAAGGAACTCGTGATGAGGATTCAGTCGGATCGTTCATTCCTGAGCAAAATTTTCTATTTGCTTTTTCAATTCGAATCTCATCGGTCTCATTATATATTATATATATATATATATATATATTTCGCAGCCTATGTCGGTAGTTTTCGGATATATCAATCAGTTTTACTCAACACAGAATTTCTGATCACCGAAACCCTGAAACAAGGAGCCTTATGCCATCTGAACGAAAATCGATATTGACGCTAACGGGTTACTCGTCTTCCTCTTGTAATGCCATTTGGATTAACACATTTGTGTCGACCAGATCGCCGCCACTCTCATTGTGAATATCGGACCAACCAGGTCCAAAAGATCACCAGGTTTTGTTTTCCTAAAAGTTTTGACGCCCAGAGGCTATTTTGACTTCTTTCCTCGACCATAATTCACCTTACACTGCACACAATTAGCCAGCTCGTGCATGAACCTGTGACAGTTTCCGTGCTAGAATGTAGTTATTTAAAATTCCACCTTCTTTGAACGCATGCATCTTCGTGTGATTACGCATCACATGAGTAAGAATAAGAATCAAAATGCGGAAATGGTCAAGCCAAAAAAGGTTCGTTAGAACCTTCAATAACAGCGCACCTTTACAAGCGCTTTCAAGTACACTCACGCACTCACGCATGCCTGTTTGACTTAGAGTTGTTTCCATTATTGGACACGAGCGTGCGTAGGTCCAAATTCCAACCGGTTAACGCAACGGTTGCGGAACTCCGTGCTTAAGCACGAGCACAGATTGTTCTATGGCTTATCCGCCTCGGGCCATTGTTTAGTAGCCCCGAGCTCTTCTTAATAATCACGACTTTTGGTGAAATAAATCTATAGTTCTCCACTGAAGTTAAGGCTATTGACGAAATTTATACGATGTCATAAAGTCTCATTACTGGGTCTTGAGAAATGTGACATAGGCAAGTCAATTTAGAATAGATAAGAAGTAAAGTAAACATCATGAGCCAAATCTCGGTATGAGATCCAGACCACATCGCCACATACCCATCCAAGCAAAATATGGCGGCATTTAGTCTCTGCACGCGACAGTACGAGTATAACATTCGTGTTAGAAATCTGATATTAAAGGGAATCCATAGTGGAAGCAAAAAACAAGTATTTGTCGTGCTGATAACATCAGCCATTCTTAGAGCAAATAGTAAACGCTGATCAGTTTTTGTATTATCATTATTGTGGACAAACTATTTCAGTGAGCAAACAAGCACATCGTCGAGTCGAGTCCCCAGTAGTAGAGAGCCACCAGACGCATCATACAGGAAGCCCTTTGAAAGTTAAATCAATAGAGATGCACAAGGGAATGAGGTATGCAAACCAAGATGAACCAAACTGTTGGTGGCTTTTTGCCGCGGTGCGAACTTGAAAAAAACGGTAGTACGTACTGTCATGGTTTTTGGTTACCATATTGGAAGAGCGCACGAAAGTACGCTCTAGTTTCTTTTCTGTTCGTTGCTCTAGATGTCTGAATGAATAATAACTCGATACCCTTCGCACCACTGAAAGCCCTATACTTTGAAATTCCCGACTGGTGCCGTTTACACAACCTTTCGGTGCACACAGAAGTTGGGCGTCAAGTTACCGTGGCATCGACTGATGAGGTTATCCTGACTTATTCTCTAAGGAATCGTGTCATTGCTTTGCTGTTGCAGTGCCGCTGTAAAACTTGAGTGAATTTCATTCGTAGTACACTAGAAAGTCAAAGTAACTGTTATACTAGCATTTTCAGGACTTAACGCGGTGCATTCATCACAGTGACTGCGTTTAAAAGGACAAAGTGAGCTGCATCCATGTACTGCATTACGCGTGTTCAAGTATTAGGAAATTCGGGCCTAGGAATCGTCCGAAAATGCGCTTTTCTCAGTTTGGATTCCGAATTAGATAATTACTACAATCCAAGGTAAGTTTTCCTGTAGCGCTACACATTTGTATAGGTCTTTAGAAAATTAGGCTTCCAACCTGCCCTTGTCTTTACACACGAGGAAGTTTTAGGCTAACTTGTGACATTCCCGTCTGAGCACTTCTAACTAACTTCAATTCATATTGTCGACTAGCCAGGCCGAATAAGATGATGTCCTGTAAAGGACATCAACCTAGGCAGGAGGAGAAGTTTACCGCTTACTTCTTTTATTAATGAAATAACTACGTAATTTTTAAGGAGGTCGTAGCCAACAGAAGGCTCCCAAGTAGGGGAGTTGACCGACTGCGGTAGGATTCGAACCCGCGAATTTCACTTACAGACATCGTAATCCATGTGCGCTTGACCACCACCGGCGTAATGCAGACATCAACGACTGCAAATAGTTGGATAACATAGATAAATCAATAAAGACGACTTGTCTCTCACTTTTCAGGACCCACGCTCAAAATGACCTCCTGTTATTCTAGTAGATTTCCAATTCCGCGATTTTCGAAGCATAGCCTAGCAATTGATCGGATAAATTTAATGAGGCAACGGTGAAAGGTCTATTAGATTTACAGGATGGGCTTGGCATATCTTCCCACCAGCCGATTTACTTTATGAGCAGCAGTCCGCCGTGTACAACCATGATACTTCGAATCCCACGCATTGCATTCCAACCATTAACAATGCGATGGCACTTGCAATCCGTTGAGCGTTGGGTAAAGCGCCACATGGGCGATTTCTTCTCCCATACCCAGCAACCCAGTAAAGTAAACACTTCAGTTTTTAACCCTTTTATTCAGCAAGGACTGGTAAATGTTTTCTTAATAATACACCGCATACTTTTGAGTCATCTAGTAAGCAAATAGGATAGAGACTTAATCGCCATGCCATATCAGCCATTATGACACATCACGAGCTCGTTGGGAAGAACGAGGTGGGATTTATTCACCACAATCTGGCCTCTGTTTTATCAGGAATCCAGCGTCAGTAAATAGTAGTACTCGATGGGCCCGCCATTATCCTTCAATAAGTTTTTGGTCCATTCAATGTGATCCTAAAATGAGATCGCTTTTTACTTCGAATTCAAGCAAGTTTCGAATTTTCAAGTCAATGTTTCTTGGTTAGGAAACCTTCTTTAACTGCCACTCCAAGACACGAAACACACTTCGAAAAGAATCAAGATTTGGAGCGGGGTATAATTTTATATGAAGCTTGCTTTTCACCCAAATGTACTTTTGCCCGATTTACGTCAGATTGAAGGAAAACCACCCCACTCCGGATTACAAGTTTAATAAATTTATATAGACTGAAACGCGGAACGTCTTTCATAAATACTGCCGCTTTTAATATTGGCTGCTTTCTTAGGATGAAAGGAATATCTCTTTTATCACAAAAACAAAATTTCCCGTATCCGGAGTGCATTCTATTTTGGTCCGTTTGTACGGATTTTCTCCTTTCATTCGAGTGATATTGAACAATTTGAGCGGGAATACGAAAGCGTGAAAACCTCTTCGGGAATTTCCTTCGGGAAGTGTCCATTTTGTAAATGTATTTCAAATCATCATGTCATAAAATCAACAACGAAATTAACGGAACCTTAGATTGTAATGATCCGAAATTTCTAATATTGCGCGGAATAATTATATTCCGTGCTTTGCTATGCTGTTAATTCATATCACATGTCTGATGAAACTTGGAGCGTTCAAGCACTAATCTAGTCTATCGGGACGATGGTGCATGAAATGTCGATAGTAATCTGCGACAGTATTAGAGAAAGGGGCTTCTGCCGTAAAAGTTCAGTATGAGTATAGGTAACTTTGTGGTCATTTTTTGATATGATTGTATTCGTCCATGAAAATTATGCTCTTGGCATAGTTTGTTTGATCAATGTGACACAATTAGTGGCCTTACTTAGTTTAAAATCCTGGAAAAGTTCAAACAAAAAATTTTAAATCGACCGATGCTTCAAAATCAGTTCCTTGTCCGCCACATTGTGAAACCAAAAGATTTTGCTGATTCTCGCTCACTGCTTCACTGTCGCGATAACAATGTAAGCGAGTAACGCAGCTCGTCCAAATGACCTCGACCCAAGGTCAACTTTGATGTAACCCAAGATCTTCCTTAAACGAAAATTTTTCCGTTCTTAATCAACCGACCTGAATACAAAATACCCCATTTGACATATATTTGTCTTCAACCTATAAATGCCTGCCTAATCGTGGTTAAATATTCGATAAAATATGTGCGTTCGTTGGGCAGGCGACTTTGTTGCCATTTAGGAATTTAAACTAGGATAAATTCTAAGATTTTTCCACAAACGGTTATAAAGATTTTGTGCTCTGGAAGGATTTCAATTTTCATGTCCATACGCGTTTATCCAGACATCCAAAGTCACCCACAATACAGTCAACAAACAGACCTAACAAACGGAACCTGTAAATAGACTCCGGGTGTTTGCTGCTGCTTCATTAAACCTAGACGGTACCAGAGCTGTAAGGATATTAGCAATGGAAATTTGTTTAAATGCATTACAGTCAGCGAAAGCCAAAACTAACTTCATACCTCTACACAAAGTCGTATCCTGAACGCCACGTTGGATCTTCCAGCCTTGCCCAGCACGGGCAAAGGAGGTACGAAAAGTAAGACGATGGGCAGGTATACACAGTACGTGTCCAAGCCACCGAAAACGACGTAGAACGATTATCTCAGTCAGAGCACGACTGTCTGCATCCAACACATGACGACGAACCTCGTCATTACTCACTCGATGTTCGCACCAGACTCGCGCAATGCTTTGGATGGATCGGTGGCAGAACACAGAAAGTTGCCGGGCCTCATCAACGCGCATAGGCCAGGTATCACAACCGTAGAGTAGAACACTACGAATTGTGGTGTTGTGCACCCTCCGCTCGAGGGGAAGCCAGATATGATTGTAATGGCACAAGTGTCGCAGGTTTGCGAAAGTTGCTTCGACGTCCGCATTTGGTGATGAGACCTCCTCGCCAACACGTTCACCAGGTGTGATCAGGCCTCCGAGTTACTTGTGGCTTTTGACTACTTCTAACTGATCACCACAAAGGGTGAGTGCAGGTACGAGTTCTTGCCAGTCTTGAATAAGTATCTTGCATTTTGAAGGTGCAAAACACATACCGTATCTATGTACCACAATTTCCAAGTGATCGAGCGAGCGCTGAATTGTTTGTGCATCGTCGCTCAGTAACGCAATATTATCGACGCACTGTAAGCCAAAACACTTTTCTCTGGGAGAAGTTCAAATCCGTCGTCTATGAGGCAAGGTAAAACGTTTTGCGGAACATTAACTTTGTTAAAGTTGAATAGAAATGGAGATATAGGGCATTCCTGCCGCGTGCCCTCCACTTCATGGAAGCTGAAGGATTGGTCGATTTTTGTTGATATTAGGTTTACTCTTGGACGGCTAGGGCAGTTGTGGTGCCTTATTCTGAAACTATATTCACAGCTTTTTTAGTTTTACTCTACACTTTCCCATTTTCGTCTTATGTTCCTGAAACGCATCTTGAAACTGGTTATCTGTCTTCTCGGGAAACCATTTCCTTGGTTATACACTCTCTGAGCGAAGGGGAATTTGAATAGGTCACGATTCTTCGCGCTAACCGCTCATTTTAGATTTGTGGTGATCACCCAGATTATTTCGAGCAGATAATAGTCGCTACTTTATGACTCTGGTTGGAATAACGCCTCCGGTTATCACCTCCTTATTCAACAGCATTCGATTATTCGAAGCTTATTTGCACAAATATTGCAAACAAAAATGTGATCTGTGGTACTTGTCATTCATTATTCGTATGGGTCTTATGTGTTCCCGTGGTAATGGTTGACAAGTCCTCGGTGGGGAGATTCGTCCAGTCGGCTTGGCGTTCTTCTTTCCGATTCGTTAGTAATGTTCACTCTTACGTGATATAGTTGGCATTATTTCCGCCACTGTTTTTGCTTTCGTTTGCAATTTCGCTTCTCCCACTGTTGCTAGTACTACTACTACTTCCGCGGCTCCGCATACAGCGACCAATATACTTAGAGTCCCTACCTAGTGTAGAAAAATATATTGAATTCAAAACGGCAGGGGTTTCAAATGTACATACACACACGTAGCACTGCAGATCACATGGTGATTCATTATGTCATACGTTTTGGTGCACTAGTTTAACCGGGTTGAATTACGCGATCATAACTGATAGAAACCTTAAAACAACTTACGAGTTAATCAGTCAGTTAACCGTCCTCTGATCGTAAAGTTTATTCAGAAAACGTTTGGCCATTCTCTTGGTGATGAACGGTTTAGAAGCGGTTTAACGTTCGCCCGATATCAATAGCAATTTTCAACTCTCCAGTCCACGGAGATTTCGGTCTTCGACTTTCTCAGTGCTAGTAATATTCACTTTTCCTACGTTATAAAGTGAGATTCACTAAAATAGCTGTCGTTTTCGGGTGAATTTATTTCCCCGCAACCAATTTTAAATGCCAACACGCACCAGAGCGGTGCCTACTAACTGCCTATACTCAAGGGCTGGGATCCTCGACTGGAATCCTAAACTGGAATCCTAAACTAAACAGTTTCATTGAAGAAAGTCAGGTGTTATCCTAACCTGCGCACGTGATCTTGTTGCTATACCCCATTTGTGTCCCCGTCCTTGCATGCCCTGTCGATCCTCGCTTAAAATCAACCCTTTGCTGCACACACCCAATAGAACAAGAAAACGCTAGGGAGAAGGAATCTTTTGAATTGAGACTGGCTTACTTGGGCGAGCGATGGCTGTCAGATAAACTGCGATTAGTCAAATCAAGTGAAATAACTCTTTTATGCGTTCAGATGTAGGTGGACTCTGCTCGGATTCATGAAACAACATGGGTAAATATAAACGTACACTGATACGCGTTGAAGCAAATGTGCGGTCTGAAAATAGAACAACAGTAAAGGAAGATGGTTGATTATCAGCCGTGTTTGCTATCAATAGAGGTAAGTTCTGAGGTCAATCATTAGTACCTTGCGATTGACATGTGGCCGTGCAAGATGGAAAATATTGTTGTTCTTGCGCATCTAGATGGTAGAATGAAGAGGCATAAATGTGATACGAGCTTGGGAATGAGGAGAAGCTTTGGGGAGTATCGTAAGGAAACAGTCGTTGGTGTTGGATAGCAAACCGTTTGAAAATCTGTCACAAGCATCAAAATGCTTTGGGTGAGGAAAATTGCAAGAACACTTTTGTTAGTTCCACTGCAGCCCAAACAGTTTGAGGAATTCAATAGTAATAGCAAAGTCGTTTTCTTCCAAACCGGAGAAAAATGCTGGAGAGCGATAAAATCTAGGGAGTAGGAATTTTTGAAGGGACATTTTGGAGAACAAATAAAATACTCCCAACTTTCTGAATCGAAAGGACAAAAAGACAAATCTGCATACCCACGAAAAACGCCTTTAAGATAGTTGGTTCAAGAACGAGTACGGGTTGAAATCATCTCGAGAAGAATATTTTCGAATCCATTCGTCATCTATTCGTTCAACGCAATGAAGGTCACTGAAGATAGCAGAATACTGAAGATTAAAAAAGAAATACGTGCATTGGAAATCATTCAGTAATAAACAATGTGATGAAGACCAGTCAGTAAGTTCATTCAGATTATCTTGTAGATAAGTAAGAGCTCCGTCAGGATTGTAAAGACGGCCAAAACCAACGGTATCGGCGTATTTACACCCGATGAAATTCGGGTCAGTAGAAAACTTGCAAAAGGAGAGAAAATGTATGGAGATAAAGTTGCTTTTCAAAAACGTTCGATTTAACCCGGGAAGAATGAAGATGTATTGTTACCAGAAGAATTAAATTCAGCGCGATTGTTAAAGTAGTCGCATATACCGTTTAAAATTGTAATGCCAGCAGCATTTACTTGGAGGATCCGAAGCGAAGCGTGATGGCCGAAAGCAAACGACCGGATGGACATTATTGTCTAAAGAATCCAGTGTGTACGCCGAAGACTTTTACGCATATGGGTTTGAATCAAGGGATTAAGTCTCATCTAACATGCGCTTAAGAAGTGTTATCTTGAGCACTTTCAATGGGACCGAGAATCAAACAATAGTTCGGTGCTTATTGGATCCATTCCACGTAATAAGCTTTAATCTAACATTTTTCCAACAGTTAGGAGTGGATCCAATCATAAAACAAATAATAAAATGGTTAAAAGATTATCTGTTAGATAACGTGCATAATTTTTGGACAGTAAGAGGGAAAGCAAATCGAGTTACCAAGACTTTTTGCTTTCAGCTTTTGCCTTTAGTAAACTGGAATGGTTTCGCTATTAAGAACGCATGGGGTCAGTGCGGTCCTATCAGAGTTTACGGAGAACTGCTGCTTCAGAAATTGTTTGTCAGGAGTTGGAGTTTGGTCTTCAGTTGCACAGTTGTTTCAGGCCTTTCCCAATCTAAAGGCAGTCTTCAGTCGTTTAACTTACAATTTAATATCGGTAGGGATATGTTTGACGTTTTATCGCAAACTAACCTTGTGCATCGTGAGAGAAAATGCGTCTATTCACAAAGTAGGTAAGATATGCAGATATAGTCAACGGATTACTTTGCTGTAGACCTTGGGATATAGCGCTGTAGTACGGTGGTCGGACATCCCAGCGGAAGCTCATTTGTAGCTAGAAGTTACTGAGATAGCTTACTAGATCAATACAAGTCTCATTAGGTGTAGAAAATCGTACAAAATGGCAAAAAAAACAGTAGAAAAAAGTAATAATAAATCTGTTTAAGCCCTCGTCAACAACTCAGGGATAATAGTCAAATGAAGATTTCCGTAAATTAGCTGCCCGACCCAGGTTAAATATGTATTAACAAAACGCACTTATAAAATGCGGCTTACAGTTTATTAAAGGTACAGTTAATTTTTACTCTGGACGAGGAGGTTTACACCTCTCGATATCTGATTAGCAGTCGTCCTTGAAAATGTGAGTGTGCAGCTAAATTCCATCGTCATCTATATCAACATGCAACCACAACTAATCCATGTGTCTTTTCGTTTTTTGAAGCTGAATTAAGTAAATCATCGACCGTACCCAAAAAGGAACACAAAGTGGCAGAAATTTTTGATACAGACATTCCGAGGATTGATTGAAATTTGAAAACAACTTTCCATTTCTCGCCATGCTTATATGTCTCCATGGCCAAAGCTTGATTCGCTTACAAACGAATTGTCAAAAACCGCAAGATTCAGCGGAGTGTGCGATAAGCCGTAGATAATCTGAAGAAATGCCGGTTTAAGAGAGGTTTCGCTATTTGTGATAACTGTGAAATAGTGGTGTCGGGGCAAACATACATCCCAATCGGCACAACCAATTTCAGAAACTCCCAGTTATCAACGGAGTTCCAGATACTCAACTCACCTCACGTAATCACTCACGGTCGCTCGTCTGGGATATACGTGCCATTTCGGACGCTTGGGATTTGCACGGATAATAGCTCCTAACTAACATGAAGTGTTTCAGCTACGCTCACATAGTTTCTTAATGACGAATTGACTGTACCTACTGCAATATGAGTAATTTTGTGTCCGAAATAATTTCACATTTCAAATAGCCTCCGTTGATGACATCCTGAACTTCACGCGTATTCGCTACGGCCTGTGGACGAAAGTGCACATCGGGAGCTCTTCATCGGGGTGACTGACCGTTGGTGTTAAGTCTATGGGGGTTGACCAAAAACCAATTTCAAACCAACCCTAGGAGTCGTGCTCATCGGCATCCGGTAGGAGGGCATTGATGGACACGAAATGTCAGGTTCCGTCAAAGAGACGTTTGGACGTGTTTCTGATATACTGTTGACCATAAACCTCTTCCCGTTGACGAAGCGTTACGCTTTGGATAACTGAGAATTGCGTTTATTTCCCTTAAGAACACCACCTAGTTTCAACTAGGTAAGCTAGCAATATTGTGCTCACTAATAAACTATCAAAATTCAACCGGAGACAGAGCTCATTGGCGCGAGTGTTCATTTTCGTTTCAATCGACAGAAATGAGAAGCACTAAACGAAGTGGTGTATACCGAACATAAAACAGTCATATTTATTCCTCTCTACCTGTCATCAATTTCATTCACCTCATTTTTTTCCGTTTGTTAAGGCGGAAAGCTCCTGGATCAGAAATATATACAATAAAATACAATACCATGACGATGGGGAATCTGTCTATCGGACTCTGCCACGTTCAATCTAAATACATGTTTGAGTAGCCAGTGAGGACATGTGATTGGTCACGTAATGACCAATAAAACAGTACCGATTGATATTGATCGCTCTCCACATGTCTAGTGAAAAACCAGAATAATAGAAGACCAATCAACAAGGAAAAACCATTTGTTAAATGTTTGTGTAATTGTATCTAGTGCGATTTTAGCTTGTTTGGTTTCGGCGGGCAATCTTAGATAAGATTAGTGTGAGGTATGATGAGATAATGAGCGGTTTTGTGTTTATATCCGGCATGGTTCATCTTTGATTCTAGCGACAACAGCTGATGAGATGCTCTTCACTCTCGTAACAGTATGCTGTTGTTGGGTCATGTATTATCATCACTACCATTAACACAGTCTGAACATTACCTTTGGCAATATTATTGCTATTGTCTTGGGATTTTGAACAGGGAAACGAAGAATGCCTCATAACTTTAAGACCTTTTTTGTTGTTGTACTTCGTTGCGGGTAATAATAATGTCCGCTGACTGAGTGCTTTTGATAGTGCTATCAGTAGTGGCATTGTCATGCGTTAAAGACGTATAACATGGCATACCATTGATCTGACATCTTTGCTTTCGAACCATTTTTCCGTCATTTTTGGCACTCGTCTATTGTTGGTTAACAAAAAATCCAGTTTTGCAGTGCCAGTGCACCACAACGTTTGGGATTCAAGCACAACGTTGCTCCTCATAGTCGAAAATGGAGTTAGAGTTGGATTTGTCACACAGCACTAAATGCATCTTCGTCTCATCCTGTTTCGATTTTCCAGTAATGAGAAATTCGCTTCTTAAGTTGTTTTTTTCAAAAATGTAAGCCCTCTACAAATTTCGGATAAGAAATCTCAATATGCTTGTAACATGATTAATTAACTCAGTTAACATCGTCTGTTCCCACTCTATCATTGTTCTCAATTGATTTTTTTTATATTTTAACCTCCTCTTCAATATCAAAACAACAAATTAGTTTCTTTTCGATAAACACTACGGTCTTTGAGACTCTGATGGAGAAATGATTGGCGATGGGACCACTGGAACTCACGAGTTTCACTTTAAAAATCTAAGATGTTCGTCACCGCACCACCGCCAACCGTAAACTTGATGATTCCCTAAAACACCGTTGAAACAGCCGTGTACAGTGTAACCAAAATATCTGGGCGAAATTTAGGATGGTTTGACAACGTTTTGCTAATTTTCAACTTCGCTATTATTACTTCTATAATTGGTATGACCGTCATCGGGATCACCAGGTCATACGCGTGTTGTCTTTTTGCCTGCGCGAACATTTCTCTCCATCGTTTGTGAACAAATCATGTCCATCTGTGCCTGGGTGTCTTGGAAACCATGCCGTGAATGCTCCCCCAGTTTTACGATGATCCACTTATACTACACTTTGAAGCACTTCATAGACATGCTGTCTCATCAAGTGGAAAATCCCTGCAGTCCTTATAGCATCGGAATGGTTGCCTTGCATCCGGTTACATCAATGTGATAGCTGGAAAGTGGAGACCTGTCTGTTTTATGACTCCTTTTCTTGCATGCCCTTCGGGCTTTGCCTAGTCCGTTGGGTTCACATTCATAGCAAAAACAGATGATTACCTCCATTATTGTCATGTGACTTTCTTTTAGAATGATTGGCAATCTTTAGTACTCTATTGTTTCATACGTGCTCGCTATACTTCACACGTGTCATTCAGCACTAGCTCGTCACTGAGATATGCAAATCCCCCCATATCCAGTGTTAACCAGGCGTTAGAATGTACCAGTTGCATGCCTAGTTACATGCGTGCTGTGTACTGTCAAACTTTATTGAGATCGTGAATATTTTAGAGCAAACATTAAGGCAGTATAACTTTTGATCCAACTCGCTTCGAAAAGGACAATATACCTATCCAGTCAATAGTTGTACACCATTTTTTCTTAATTTTCACTCGCACCTGACGGGAATTTGAGGTCATTCATGACCCGAAAACGCACATAGTAGAATCAAATTGTCGGACTTTCAAGATCGTGCTGATATGCAGAAACATCACCCCGCCATCTGCCAGACGAGTATATTGAGTTCGTTGGCTCGTTTGTCTTTCGTGACGATAGTTCCTCCAAGACTGTGATGCAGCTTCATGGATAATTTGTGAGAATAATTTTTAGAAATCTTCGAAGTGCCACCCTCAGTTTCATTTAGATTTCGTTCCAAACGCAAAGAACCACGTGCCACCGGCCTGGCAACAGAAATTTTGTGTTGCAGGGCCGTTGGCGTGACTTTGAAGACGTCCATTGCAGTTGCTCTCGGTACAACATCTTCGTCGTGACCAGAGAGTGGTGATAATTGTTGATGACTGCATCACGCGAATCGCGTTGCATCTCACGTATTTTTATGATGTTACATAAGCAGTTCTTGGAAGATGAGAGTCCATTTCACATCTTAAAAAATCCGTTGCTTATCCGCAACTGTTTTTCACCAATCCGTTACTCATTGACTTGCAGATAACCACTGGTTTGGTTAGTAGGCTTCTATCCTTTACCTGAGGACGCTTTAGTCAGAGTTCATCACTGTGAATTCCTTTTCCGCGCGCACTGTGTATTGCTAACTAAGGTGTGGATACGGTGGAATTTTTATTAGTGTATTGAGTACACAAAACGTGATTGAAGGAACAGTAAGAGACAAAAGGCATTGTGCCTACACAGAGTTTCAGAACTCGTTTTTCCTGGTTGTATTCCCGTTTTAAAGCCGTTCCTAACGGTTTCTTAACATGTTTATATATTTCACACCAGCGTGAAAGCAACCTTTATGCCAACCCAAGAAACGAAAAATAAAATTTGTGGCGAACGGATACAAGAGGGGGACGCAGTAAATGACAAGAGGGCAAATTTTTGTGATTTCATCTTAAGTATGTAATATTTCCCTTCTGCTTTTGGTGTTTTATTTCCGGGATTTGAGTTCAATAGACAGGCCATAAAACATTCCCGTCGCTGGATACGCTTCTGAGCTGCGTCCCTCAGCATCTGCAACCCACGACTGTCCTCGTCCCTTGGACCACAGTCAAGAAGTCGGAAAGCAGCACCCGATGGGAAAATTTCTAGCTTCTCAGCTTGCTCGTTTTGTGAAATTGACAGGCGAGTCTGGTCAGATGGCGCATTACATTCTAACCGGCGCTGCATCGAGCATTTCGAGCACCCACCCAAACCTGTGGACAGCTTGGTAGGTGTGGGTGTCAAGGCGAGTGCCTCGGTATAACCGGCAATCTTATAGACAGCCTCACCATTGTTAACTGATTGCGATGCGGTCGATTTGGATCCATCGCTAACTCGGTTAAGGCGGACGCCAGGTAGCATACCGTTGATTGAGGCGTTCGAAGTTCATACTGGCAAGAAAAATATCGATGGTTAGAACGCAAGGCTGACAACCGTTCACCGTTTTCTGAACGACATCAAGCGGGAAAGAGCTTTCTAAGCGGTCCTCATTTGAGGACAGCCGACTTATTCGTGCATGTATGTCTTCTGCTAGAAACACGGCGTCACTTCACTTTAATTTGCGTAAGAGGTCATTTAGCTTTTGGTAAAAATTTCCCGATTGCATCTGGGCCGCACTATATAGACGCGCACGCTGAGACCACAAATAAATTGCGTCCATCAGAGCGATGACCGTTCACTTTACACGAATCTCTAAGTCTCATTGCTCATAGGTGGCTGTCATTTGGAATCCAGTCAAGCAGTGCTGTCTCAGTCCCTTCAGTGGCTGCCACACCTGCGTCAACGAGACCAGGACAAGCAGCTTCATGGTCCCCAGGTGGCGCGAATGTCAATCGGTTGACAGAGCTGCAGTCTGGAATGCGAGTATCTTAGACACAACATGCATCTTCGGCGAGTGTCCCCAGTGAACTAGATAATTACCTCCTGTTGTCATATCCGAATCGGCATTTTCACACTGAATGGGGCTAGTTTGAAGAGGCTCCGAGTAAAAGCATCAGCCAAAGGAAGAAGATCTCTTGAGATTTGGGTGCTAGCTGGAGAATAACGTAAAACAAGGACAAAACTTCCGACGACACCACCCCTAGAACGGCCGACCGCAGTTACCGGTGAATGTAGGATGATTTGGTGGGATGGGGAATAGCAGGAGTCATTATGCAAACCAACAGTTGTATACTGTGGAGGATCTCTTCTGTGAGCGAGAGATGAGAGCAAAACTTTCGTTGGAAGATCAGCCGTGTTTATACGTATGCGTTGTGGGCTAGTTTACTGTTCGGTCGCCAGATGCAGAGTAAGCTGCTTGCCTTTGTGCAACCAAGCGCAATCTGCAAGACACAGAACCATTCTAGAAGAATCTTTGGCCGGTTGATTACTTCATGTGTTTTTTTCGGGTATACTGTCAAGTAAGTGTAACCCGACAAGAGGCAACGGTCTTGTCGCCAGACCACACTGGACACTTCACAGAGTCACCAGTGGATTCTTGTGATAATTTTCATAGAAAAGGTTGCAAAAGGAAATCTCAACAGGCTGTCGACACTGCCGCTGTTTTTCTGAGGCCGCTTATTTGGTGATCTTGGGCCCACTTTATTCACGGCCAATCACCTTGATGGGGTCCTTTCCGCTATCCGCAACCAAGGGGCGCACCCGGCGGCATAAAGCTCTGCCATGAGTCTCATTTATAGTTTAGACCAGATGAATCTCTTATAGGCATCGGCTGTTAATTACTTACCTCAAATAATTTCCGCAACTCGCAAAATCGTTTTGAACTTGGAGAGACGAATGGTATTCTGAAATCAGGCACCTCAAATAACACCTTGCATTGTTCTTTTTGTCGCCCACGATGGCGAAATGATCGGTGTTTTTCTGGACAGTTTGTTTTCCGAGAGTTGTTCATTTTCGCCACTAGTTATATCAAACGAATTATTCTGTAGGATATGCTTTATGGTGGAGCAGAGTTGGGTTATGGAACAACCTTGTCGTAAAATTTTCAAGATGGCAACTATTGTATGATTTTCCCCCTGTTTCAATCATGTTGATTTGGCGAAACTGCGAAGAAACTGTTTGATCTTAGTGCTGTTCTCCTTTGGAGTAAAAGTCTTATTACTGGTAAAATTCGTTTGCCCCTTGAAGGCGTTAGTTCCCGGGAGTTCACTTCGATTGTTTGCTTTTTGTGGGCTTCCTTTGTTCTTTGAAATTTTACGTCACGTTGATTGACTGGTTGTTTGGTTAGTTGATTGGTGGAATTGCCTGACATGCAATTCGCATGTATTCCACTGCGGATTGGAGTTTATCATTTTTCAAATATGACATTAGTCATCTTTTCAAGGTGATATGGTGAGTTCAGCATTCAGCTTGCAAATTAGATTGAGCATCATACTCACACTAGTGCTAGTCACGTGAGTTACGAACGCGAACCAAATGGCACGCAAGCTCAACAACAACTGCAATCACAAATAGTTGGCGGGATCCTGAGTGGAATGTGTCGGATACGTACGCCGTTATCGACTAGCTGTGTACATATGTGTGTACACATGTCTGTTTCAGATCTGTTGCGTGCACTAAACTATCCGAGTTGTTACCATGACATACCGACAGATAAGTGTGATTCATTGATCTCATGTTTGGCCAGATCAAAAGGTTTTCAGAGAAAATTTCAAGCCGAATGAATTAAAGCCACAAATGACAAGATTTTGCTGATCGGTGGTACACTGATATGGATCTTGGTATTACGCAAAATCCTTGCAGCAAAACGCCTGATTAGTTTCTTAACACCTGAAAACAAATAATAGCTCGTTTCAGACGGTTTAATTTCATCCCAGAGTTGAAGAGTGACGCGGCATATTTCGCTGCTTTCTGTTGCAGGGTTGCCCAGCTACAAGAAAACGAAACGAAATAGTTTGATCTAGCTCTGGTCTATCAAAACTGACGTACCACAGTTCTTTTCGATTTTTAATGTCGCTTATATTAGAAGTAAGTGGAAAATATGTACGCTTACAATGAGCTTCAGGTACAAGAATGAGGATGAGTGTACCACTAAAATCCATAACTGAATAAAAGCGACGCACGGAGATATAATTTTGCCCAATGAATGCGCTTGTCGGTTGTCTGCACGTTATATTAGCTTGTCTGTCCGCCTCCATCGAAAGTATGTTTTAATCTGCGTTGATTCGTCTTGGACACATGCCCGCTTATGTGTACACCAGTCATTCTGCAGTATAAAGATTCGCTGAACATTTAGTTCTTGCGTCACAACGATGGCAGTCATGGATACCGTTAGATACACAGGATATTTCCCGAAGATGCTCTTGAACAAGCTTTATCACAGATGCAAAGGTATGCACGTCAACCAGCATAAAGAAAGTGTTGGCCAGTGAAGAAAAATCAAAACCTGGAACAATTCACCAATAACGAAGGCGTGCATGGACGTTGAATTGTCGTGTTTGTCACACACACACACACACACACACACACAACTTCAGTAGTAAAATATGCAGCTCAGTCCATGGCTAGGTTACATCATTTGAAAACTGACCAAGAATCAACTGACTGTACTAAACGGAGGCAGACAGTAAATTTCTGTGTAGCCCGTAGCGCAACTACGAAACATTCCGCGCGCGAATAATAGTGGAAATGCATTTAAAAACAAACCGGCATAGGATCGTGAGGTTGCAACAACAAAGACAAAAAAAACCCGTGACAATACAAACGGAGCGGAGATTGATTAAAAAACAGACATTTATTTTCGGTAATTCACGATTCGCACAGTGCTGAATTGAAATCGATGCAGCGGGAGCTTCTAAAACAGTAGCGCTCAGAGTTAATTTTCGCCAACCACGATATCCATAGGACTCCAAATCAGAACGAACAGCAGAGAATGAGAAGGTCTTCTGTTGAATGAAAGTTTTCGCGATGCGCGGTATTGTGTTCAAAATCTGTTTTTTGGTTCTGTTCATTTAAATGTCGGCATCAACAAATGACGTGTTGTACCAAGGGACGTTCCGCAACCATGAAACAAATTACAATTGCCTACAAGTCACAGTAAAATTAATTAAACTACACATCAATCTTGTTCGTGGTTTCTCTGACCTACCGTTGGTCTCTCGCCTGCAGTCTTTTACTCGCCAGACTGCTAAACATTAGAATCCAAGATTATTCCTTGTGAGCCACTAAATTTTCACTCCGATATGATTGACAGCATAACGGAGAATAAGACCGAATTTCTCACTCAAGTGGACCACTGAAATGACCCCGTTGCCTCCTAAACGTTGGCTTTGAAATAAAGTGGTTTACAAGGGTAGAGGAAGAAGAAGCTTAATAGTTTATCAACAGAACAGTCGAATGCGTTTAATTTTAATCACAAAAGTGTGCGCCAAATTACGTGACATTTGAAGCAGTGGAAGATTGTTTTTGCCTATGTTTAAATGTTTACTCTGTCCATGATTCACGACGTAGTTGCCTCAGATAACTCATCTTAAACAGGTTGGAATTCTTAAATGAGTTGCCGCCAAATTTGGCCGCATTGGTCATTTGGGGATGATGAACTCCGCAGAGCCCTCTGTGTTGAGTCCAAATAAATGGATGCTAAGGCCAAAGAAACTTAGCAATGCGGTTGTGAATGTTACCCCCAGGACTTGACCAGATAGCTCTCCATTTACATAAGCCCTGTTGCTTTGATTTGCAGCGGAAAAAGAGCCACATCGTTTTCTACAGACTATGTATTTGGACTTAACATCAAATTAAAACTGAAACCCCATACAATCGATGATTTGTGTTTATACCCTCCGACCAAGTCACATGATTCCATCGCTTGATCTTTGGCTAAAAGTCCAAATATCCAGGCTGAAGTTGAGATCGGACAGATTGACATTAGTGTGTACCCCACAGATTCACGTACGGTAATTTCTAATTCCGGTGAAATTGGAACTCAAGCATGATGGAAAACGGGGGATGCCCCGGATGACCTATTCAACCTCCCCTAAGTCTGCGCATACCTCCTCCACAACGAGTGACGAAACAGTGTGATAACATTACTTTAAGTAATCAGCGAATGATTGAGGATTCGGTAGTGAATTAAGCTCCTTCTGTGCATCATTCACGGAACCAGGGTTATACGGCGAGATTGGTATAAATCAACTTCGAGTTTCTTCCAGTATGAGCTGTTGTTTTTGTCAACTTGCAGTCCCATGACACTTCAGCCGTGGTCATTCGGAGCAATCGGCCCATGATTGCGGCTGTTCCGGCTCCTGTCATTCAACGGGAATCGTGCCACGTTCAGGAACAGCAAAGAGAAAGCGATTTTTAGTTGCTAAGTCCCCTAATGTGAGGTACGGGTATCAGCAAATTACCGGTTTAATTGAGAATTGCCACATGTATCATCTGAAAAGTTGTGCAATTTTTTTTCTTGTTTTATGATTAGCATTAGATGGCACTGAGAACAACAACCAAAACCGGAGCACAGAATTACCAATTCGTTGGTTGTGCATTCGGTGTTAGGATTGAACTCCAACTGATGCTTCATCTTGACCTTTATTCCCTGAGGTGATGTCTTTTGGAAGGTGATTATCTTCTAGTCTTGGCTTAAAATTGCTGTTGTTGTGGCGTAGAAAAAGTTTCACTTAACAAGGCAACTGTCTCTCGACTAGAATTCCAGCCTTCATTCGCCTGACTCATTTGAAGGTCACCGAATATACTACGCAGAATACTGATGAATGTTTATTCACGATCATCCCCAATTATGCGTGGTTGTTTATAAGTGGAGAAATGTCTGTATTTTTTTCCGAATCGATGATTTTAAACTGAACCTTATGCCTTATCAGCCTGGGAAAGAGATCAAACCGGAACGGTTTAAAAAACCGAAATGCTATCACGGAAGTGGACAGTATTCTCGTAGCCCCAGTGAGCACAGGCGGATGACCGAATTGGATGTGTTGGTTACTCTGTGCACCAGTACAGACGATATGCGGTCATCCTGTCATATCACTAATGGGGCCCAATGGGAATAAAAATAACACGCAGACCTGGAGTACGATTGTGGTCATGCCGATCGGCGGTAGCCACCCAGGTTGTATGAACTTCGAACTGATGAAAGCAAATGTTGAAAAGTGTTTCACATGCGTTTTGGTATGTAACCTCAATCTCAATTTGTGACGGTTGCATATTGTTGATATTTGATCCATTATTTCAAAAATCTATTTTATATAGACGGTTAATTCGGGTGCCACTTCCAGTATCGTGGAAAACAGCCCTGTGGTATGTGGTGTACGTGTAACGTTGCTCCGTCCTTATTTGGCTTCGTTTATTGATTTTGGTTTTTTACATCCCTGTCCGTATTTTGGAGGTTTTCCAATTTATTTCTGACCTATCCTTCCTACCATTCCAACTAGCTGTGACGGAGAAGCGTTTCCGCACGACTGTCTGTCTGTTTGTTTGTTCGGTTTAAGTGTGCCCTTGTGTGTGTGTGTTGCAGGCCTCATAACAATTCACTTTAACGTCCAGTCGGTTACAACCTACGTACTAACCTATTGCTTGATGAGTTATCGTCGTGGTTGATTCCGGTCAGCCTCCATCGTTTATCGTTGCAGAGAGGCCTGTCCATCTTAAATACGAAAATCTGAATGTTCTCTGTGGTGGTTTGCTTAGTCATCTCCTACTGCTTACAACGTTGACCGTGATGGATGGAAGGTAGTTGATGGCTGTCTGAACATAGCTCTCTATGCGGCATTATTCAATACCTATTGTCAGTATTCAGAGTAAACACTGTCAGTGTGCGTCGCTCCTCGAGGTAGTCAGTCACTGACTTGAGGCAGGTTTGTGCATCACGCTATGAAAAATATATTTAGTGTTCGAAACCCACCGGGCGCATCTTCGCAATGTTTTAAATATTTTCAAGGGCACGGTAGGATTTTCCAAACACATTACACCTGGTTGGACTTGCTTATGTCGTGAAATTTTTGTCCTATTATTCTGCGTTACTTGACTGCGCCTGGTACTCATCGTGCCCTCGTTTTCATTCCGGTAACGTTGTGATGTCACATTAGTGCATGACTATTGATCGAAGTAATACACCTGTATTTTCCAATAGATTTTTCTGACAGAATTTTCTGGGGATAAGTGCATGGTGATAACCGATGGGAAATCTGATATTGACAACTTCTTATGAATGGATTGTTCGTTCAAGTATCTCATCCTACCCATGGTTGAAACCAAAGTTAAGATTGTTCCTTTCTACAATTATTTTCTGTAGGCTTGCAGATGACGTTTAACCGCACCTGAGTAGCTTTGTCGCCAAAGGAAGAGAATTTGTGGCTTCCAGTTGGGAGTTTCATTTCTGGTACAAGGTTTGGCTCCCATTCAGCTCTGTCTTGTGGGCGCAAATTTATACGCCGGATATTCCCGCACTGTTTTCTCTTGCTCTTGTTAAGTGCATAGATACCAGGTTTAGATTCTAACGGAACAGCAACTTGTGGAAGTGAGCAACACCTCTTTACCTCTTATTCGAGTGATTCGATTTGGTAAGAAGTACTCGGTCAAAGCGACTCAGTTATGATGCATTTGCTATTTGATTGGATGCTATGCGATCCATTGGTAGTACTTAATGAGAAGTATCAAACTCTTTCACCGGATGACTCGTCGGTGCAATGTCACAGTCACGGTCACGGCAGTATTTCCACCCCATCAATTCATCCAATGTACGGCCCAATGATGGGCTTCCAGTTTAACTAAATCCGATATCACGTGGAAGGCCTGCGCTTTCCTTCCTTGCCTTTTTGGCATATACATTGGGTAATTATCCCATGCTCCTCTTCCACCAGTATTAGCAACAAAAAACAACGACCACATAAAGGTTCGTATTTTCATGATCCGTAAGGTCACCTAGATCTCACTCGTGATCACCAGACCGGTTGTCGTACACTTGATCATGTATTGTAAGTGTCTTCCCCTCCAGCTCATTAACCACCTTTTGATTATAATGAAATACAAACAGGCTTGCACAGTCAACTATCTATCTTACTCCCCTCCTGACCTCGAGAGATAGCTCACATACTCGTCTGACGTCTAAGTCGAGTAATTTTAGTGGGTAATAACTACTCTGATCACTAATTCCCGGACGCTGTTCCGTATTCTTTTCGGGTTTAGTGCGCGGATCATTTTGATTGTTTTGCGAGTTCGTATGTGCGTGTGTGTATTGATATGCTTGAGTAGCTTTCTGAGGATTGGGGTTCCGATGTGTGAATTAAAAATTCCTTCCAATTATCAAACACGGCACTTTCCCTGGTGCTCATTGACATGCACGCCCATATGCAGATGCGTACAATTATGTGATATGAACAGACCATCGAAACCAATCGAATTTCGTTCTCATCGATTGTCAGTCGGATCAGTAAGGCGCAGAAACTTATCTGACTGCAACCCAAAGTCATATGATACGCAGACATTACCTTGTAGGTTTTATGGATTTTCACTCTTATTAAACGTTACCTCTTCGAACACACGCATATTGACTTCAGTTTTTCAATTTATATCTCATAATTTGATAGCTTTCCGGTTTTTCTGGAACCCTTTTGGCTTGCCTATTATTATGTCTCAGTTTTCGATCTGGTTTGAGATGGACACATATGACCATAGAACCAAAACGCATGACCATAAATACAAAATTCACGTTTGGTATTGTCCTAAATTTGATAACCCAGTTGGACCTTAGCGGGTTGCATCATATAACACTGACAAGGTGTTACAAGGGACTATCAGATGAACTGCCCAATCCTAGAAACTGGCTCATTTTGCCTTATGAACGCCACAGAAACCCTTCACCGTAAAAACGTTACTAGCGGTCGAAATTATTATCGGCAACTGAAACCTACTGAGCACCAGCGCGCAATCTGTTGAGTGATCCAAGGCAAAAATGAAAAATCTCAGAGTTTAAGTATTCCGGGTATCAGGTTGATGCCGCACCGTATTGCTTGCATTATCTTTATGACTGACAGACCTATAAGCGACTACGAGTTGTTCCGTTGTCTGCAAGCATCTGTCCATGATTTAACATCCTTTCTTGTTTAACTACCCCGGCCTAACCTGCTCAATGCAAGTGAGCATATCAGGCATGAAGTGCCTTGTCCAGCCACGTGACCCGGTAGCCTAAATTGATTTTCATCAATAGATTTGTGTTCAGTGAAGAAAATTAAAGTGCTTTCCACACCGGATCATTGGGAATATTGCTGTCCACGTTTGGAAGAGACTATCAAGCTTCAAATCCTGTGATTTGCACAAGTTACTGTCCGCTTCACCTGCCTACGATTCAGCTTACCTGAGCTGATCGATTTTCTCCCAGGATAGTTGTCACTTCTCATCACTTCACGTTGGCCTTGAACCAACATGTGCTGTCTGAGTGGGATTACCGTCGTTCAGTTTGATATACGTTCGCCTGTGTACTTTGAATGAAGGATGATCTGGGCCCGGAACAATAAGAACAGCCGCCTCCCAGAAGTGGCCAAGTTGAAGGAAAAGAAAGTCCAACAGGTTGGTGGAATGCGGAGATTAGGAATAGCCGTGTATTCCGTCGCCGAAATACCGAAGTTAGACGGAAGAACTTAGGTAAGATGGTCTCAAGACTTCAAACATGACGGAGATTAGGGTCTTCTCCCAGTAGTTGATTGCGAAAGAACCCTCCGCCCTTCAGCAAAAGATATATCACTTGTAATACGTTATAAATCGGATCCCTCAAGACGCCAAGCACATCCCGCAGATCATGAATCGTTGGTAGGAAGGTGGTGGGATAAGCTATCTTATGCCCCCCTCCCGAATTAGAAAACATGTGGGAGTAATTTAAAGTAAAGGTTTGGACGAGAAAGAAAGAAGAAGAAAGAAAAAGAAAGAACTAAGGAACATACTATGCATTGTTGGTACCAAACCAGGCAGTGGCCGTTATGTTGCAAACAGAGGCTACTAAGTGATGCAGAAACCTGAAATTTCACCACTTTGAAAGATCAAACAATTATAGCGGCGGAAATCGAGACACGTGTGTTCTCACATCATTTTTCTCAGTTCTTTTCTAAGGGCACCCTTCCATAGAGCCCGTATGACATCACTTTATTTGCCACTTCGAAAGTCCTATCCTTATAAGGCAATTGAAGAATCAAACTGGTCCAATGACACTTCATACAGATTTTTACACACTAGAAGCTTGGGTGTAATAGAGAGAACGTGCCTTGTACGTCTGAGACTCATAGAACTAATATACAGTCGGCAACCTTGATCCTGAAGTTTAAAACTCCAGAAAGTCTTAATAAATCAAAAGTGGTAGCGAGCTGAATGGTATTAAATTACCACCGATACCGGGACTTGAAACTTTTACCTTTGAAATGCCAATCCCTAACCGATTGCCACTAGTCGATTTAGGGCATTTTCACCTCTTCTGCAATAAACAGTTACCCCTGCATGTGAAACGTCATCCCAGTGGAAATTCGGATATACTCCCCGACTCTGAGTCAACATGAAAGTGGATCTCATAGAAAAACCTTAATGCGTACCAGTTTGCTTAACCAGGAGAAAGTAACACCAACAAGTTTTACCTGGACTGTAGTGGGCTGAGGATTATCGGACTGCCTTTAGGAATAAATCATTTGTATGGGCTCTCTCTCTGGCTTTATTCTACAATACCAGTTCTCAGGAAACCAAGACCCAGTCATAGCACTGCAATAACAGTGCAATCCACCTACGGTAAATTTGACATTTTGGACAGATTCTAGAATTCGTTAGATTGGACTCTGTGGTTCCGAATCGGAATGGAGCGAATTGACGTGAACCGTGTGGAGTGGATTGGAGTGAACAGGGGTGGTGTAGCGGGGATATCCAGTTGGTGCAATTGGAAGTGCCACCTGGCTCAGAAGGTAGTCTTTTTCGTGCGTAATATCCAAAAATGCCCACGACAAGTCACATGTCGCCTTAAATTAAGACTGGGGTTACTGGTCTTCTCCATGGTTGGCGAGATTGGGTAGTTAATTAGTCAGTGAGCTCTTCCAGTCCATCCACTAAGTGCAATACTTGAATCCTTTTAATCTTTGACTACCTTTGCTATTGATGCCCCAAGCGCCTTAAATCGTTACTGCTTATTGTTAATGCCGGATCGAGAGTAGGCTCCTGTGGATGTCAAACGTGATCCCGAAATTCCGAGCAGTCATTTTACTTAATCCCCCTTCTACATATGTTGTAGATCGGTCAATGAAAGTTCCATATCTTCGATGATAGTTTTTTTGAGTCTCATCGGACGAGGTCATCACATCTTTCAGTTGTAACCGAAGCTGTTACAGTTGGCTCAAATACAAAGGACAGAGATTGTGAAGTGGACAATTACAGAACGCCTAAAATTGCTCCTTGTAATAACTGCTACCATATTCATCCGTATGATGAGTATAAGAATCATAGCGAAAGGAAACAAAACACTTGTGTGAAAATCAATGTTGCATAACCAGCAACTTGTAGTTCTATTGCCGGACTCAATAGGAGCCCCGTATGTCTTCGGCATGCTGCTCACAAGTCGACCTCGATTATCACTATTATTTTGTTCCACACTTTTACCTTGACACTGTTCAAACTCTGAAGATATGATAGGTTTTCCATCCATGTAGTCTTCTTTTTGAAAGAACCCCATATGTTTTTGATTCGGTTTAATTTGCACGAATAAAATGGTCATGAAACAAGTCCTATCCTTCCAGCGTTCATCCAAAGATTCTCGTCTTCGTGGACCACTCATTTAGTGATTCTTACAAGTACCTTCTCTCCCTTTTGAAGACGTTTCTTCGTCAAACACTTTCCAGAAAAGGTACATAGTCCTTATCTTACTGATAGCAGTAGAGGCTTCTTTTCAACTTTTATTTGTCGGTCGTCGAAATTTTGCCCCACGGAGTGCATGAATAGTCCTACCGAACACATTCACATAGCTTGCCAATCGCCTCCTTTTTAAACGAATTGTTTCTGAGCTGAGACAGTGTTTGCATTACTACCAGTCTAGGCGTTCCTTCTCCTGAGAGTACGCCGGCGAATATGTTGCAGACAGAAAGGTAGCGGCCTCAACTACGCAGCATGCGTTGTCTGGACGCCAACATAAAATCGTGGTAGGTCTCAGTGACCCGGTGTTTGGACAACATCGGACCGCCCGAGTGAAGGTGAAAACAGATTTCCCAAAACACAACAAGAATTGCGGTATTTATGACCGGGTGCAGTAATCAGGGACTTTATCGAAGCTGTTTTTCGGCGCTGTATTTGCATAAGACGCAGTCAGGGGGACGACGTCCATCCTGCTGCGGCATGCGTATATCCAATTCATGTCAATCCATCGAGTTCTGAAAGAAATCATCCACGAAGAGTAACTACTTGAACTCCTGATTCAATATTGCATTTCTTCTGGCGAAATCAATAACGCACTCAATAGCTATTCGGGTCAGTGAATAGGAGAGTAGCGGTTAACTGTTTGATGAACGAATGTAACGGGGAGACTTTTAGTATGCTGACCGGGTGATCTTGTACACCTACCTAGATGCTTCCACATATATTATGATCAGAATTATACTGCATAGTATCGATGTTAAAAATATCGAATTTGGTAGTTGAACGCTTGCGTAACACTACGCTCGATTTATAGAACATACTCAAGAAGGCGAACACGCCAGAAGGCATTTTGAAGTTGTGCATTGGCTAGTCAGATCAGTTGGTACTAGAATCATTCATAATATGTTCTAACGTCGAATTAGTTTCAGAATCTTCGAAAGACATTCTTTTCTAAGGCACAGTTAACCGTAACAACGGTGAAACTTGATCACTGGTTTGGTTTTGTCTTGTAGATAGTTTATACACACTCCTCTTGATTCAACTACAGTTCAAACCAACTGGTAAGTGTGGAGGTGTAGGCATACTTTGACAGAGCAGAATTTGGTATGCATATCTGAATAGCAGCAGCAACCACGGGGCCGGCCGTGAGATTGCAAGGAAATTCTATTTTATCATCCTTGTAAATAATACTTGTGGCAAATAATTGTGACATCCATGTGTAGCTCAAGACGGCCACGCCATGATGTATGCATACATGTTTCTCCACATCCCTGTGCGCGTTTATCGATACACAGATAAGACTCAATATCATCATTGCACGTACATATGAATATATATATATATATGCAGGAAGTAGTATCTGGATGCGTAAACAAAATTAGCCCGGGAGCACACGACCGGTTTCGCGGTTATTGTCGCTCGTCAGGTATGCTACAGATTCGATTCTGGTGAGAAATATCAATATATATATATATATATATATATATTACTACCCTTATGTTCCTATTCCTTTACCATTGTTTCAATCGTGTCGATCTACTCTCTCCGATCCCAATCTAAGGTGTCAGAATTACTAAGCGCGCTAGGTTTTTCAAACATACAAACGCGCCCGTGTGCATTTTCATTTTCCGTTCGTTTTACGAACAGTGTATGCTTCGTTCAAGCTCTGTGCCTGCCTTCAACCTTTTCAATCGATCCATTCGGTTCACATATTCTTTTTCTGCTAAAACTGAATTTCGCCAAAGGCGTCTCCCACTTAAGTAGTGTGTTCCCATTTTGAGACGTCTGCTTCTGAAACGATCGATTAGTGAGCAGAGAAATAAATTTCAATCAGCTCGTTCAATCCTCCCTAAATACCACTTCCTAGGTTGGTGGGTGTGTGCATGAGGTAGGGAAGGAGAGTAAGCGATGTCACCATGATAGGTCTCAATTCGTTGACGCCCTTATCCGGATATATGCTTCTCTTATTCCATCCTTGTTCGTTCTTTGCACTTTTTATTGCCGATTCCGGTGTTTCGGTGTGTATGTGATTCATTTGATCACGTGGTCACAAAATAATAACGTATTGGTAGCCCATTAACCATTGATATTCATTGGGACTACTGTGGTAGTTTTTTCCTGTTTTCTGCTGGCCCTGGACAGATATCAACGCCTTTTTGTCTAATCACTCTTGCGTGGTGTGCCTATGCCCTCAGATGAATATAGACAGGGATTACTTAATGACCGAATTGGTTCATCATGCAAGGTTCACAGTCTATGTTGGGGGCCACCCTTGGTTTTTTTTTTGATCGTGACCCTTTGTTTCCCCTTGCAGGCAGTTAAGAACAGAGGCTTGTATTTAAAAAACAGCCATTTGGCACTATTAAAGTGGGGTGCGAGGTGGCACAATGTTGTCCCTACAATTGTCGAAATATCTAGTTTTTTACAACCAAACGTGTTGCGCGATGATTATGAAGATTCTACTTTTCCCGGGTTCGTAAGGACTTCTTTCAGCCTTTTGGAGTATCGAATCCCCAGTGGGTGGTTATGGAGGTTATGGTCCCTTCTTGATTGCATATCTAGATTTCGTATCAAAAGTGATGATGGGTGTAAGTTTGCTCAGTTGTCTTTTGGATATCACAAATGAATTTGCAAGCACACAAGAGCCGTGTCGTTAGGTTAGAATGCTATAAATTCTACCTTGCAATTCACCAATAGGCGAGGCAACAACAACGAATGATTAGTGAGCAATTGCCTTCCTAGTCAAGATTTATTAGATCTTGGGCGAGTAATGCGGTAGTTTGCACAGTAAGTTTTTCTCCTGAACAACTTTTCGATTGGTGGTCAGAAAAGCAGCCTTTATGCGAATGCTGCGATTTTCGCATCATTTTAAAAGCCTTTGATTTGAATCTACTGATGTAGCTTGTATAAACTTGTACAGACTTTTCTGTGCAAGAACGTCGCATTCAAATCAAACAATGATCGAAAAAGCGCCGGACACATAAAAGGAAGGAGAAAGGCATTAAGAAGAAAAATGAGTCCATTGAGTGATTTGAACATTTAAGATAGACTGCTTACGGTGCTTTATTCCGTCCTAGGTCACAGGGATTGGAGAATACTGCAACTGCATTGTCGATGGACCAAACCTGTGGCAAAGTTTCTCCTGAGTGACTAACCCCCAGTGGGCGTTAGCGCATCATCTATTCGTCAGCAAAATTAGTCGACCACCAGAATAGAACTCCTAGGAATTTGAACCCGCGGATAAAATCAGCACGCGCGTTTCTTTTTTGCACATTCAATGCATACGCACATCATCCACCCCGGAGACATTTAATATTTTTTCATTATTCTATGCAGAATTTACGATATCCTCGCTGGGCTTTACTAAAAAGCGTGCTGACCATCAATTTTAATTGACAGTCAGATTTGGTTAATCTGAGAACTCTAGGTTAAAAAGGAAAAATGCTTTTCTGTTTGTTCAGGTTAGGATAATTGGGATTGCAACGCTGGATAAAGGTAAGATTCCTGCGATGGAAATGACTTGTGAATACAACCTCGAGTGAATAATGTTCTTCATTAGGATTATATATATATATATAATAGTTGAGAAGGGGTACATTGAGTTAATACGTTTATCATGACGTTTCGATCCAAACTAGGACTCGTTGTCAAACGTGAATATATATAAATATATATATTTGCAGAGAGAGAGAGA
>LUCM01001636.1:0-11774 GCA_008360955.1 Fasciolopsis buskii
AAATATCAATGCCATTGTACTTACATAAGGATAGGAATATTTTCCTCACCATCCCAATGACAAATCGAAAAGAAAAGATGAGATGGACCAACCCTGACGAAAAACCAGCTGTCGTGGTGAACTCGGGTGAAACATCTCCGTAAGCACGGACTTTGCTTCGGTTGTTCTCATACAGAGATTGGATGAGTGAAATGAGCTTCTCTGGCACACCCTTCAGTGAGAGGCAATGCCAAGGAACTGCACGATTTACTGAGCCGAATGCTGCTTTCAAATCAAAAAAGACAGAAATCATGGGTTTACGGAATATGTGCCTATATTCTAAGATCTGGCGCTAAGTGTAGATTTGTACAATAGAATCCCGACCGGGAGGGAATCCGGCATAATTCTCACGCATACGCCCTTCACAAGTACTAGATAATAAGCAGATGATAGTGCCGGTGAGCAGTTTGGATGCGATACTTACTAAGCTAATTCCTCTGCGGTTTTCACATGGGAACCTATCGTCTTTCTTGTGAATTAGTACGATCAACGATTCACACTAGTCTCTTCGAATCTGCCTCCTTGACCATTTTGGTTCCAAGAGTTTTGTTAATTCCGATGTTAACACTTCGCCAGAATCCTCAAGGAAGAATGAATTCAGCCCCTCTAATGGCATTAAGGAAAACCTATCCCGTAATGACCTTCGTTTCTGATGGATGATGATTGCTTTCTACTAGTGTTGTTTCGGTTGCAACCATAAAGGGGAGGTCCACGATGGCAGTATGCCAACTATACTCTTTCTCAAATTGTCCTGGTCATCACTTCAGCCTACGCTCTTGAAAGCGAATCCGTGAGTCATCGGATTGCATGAGCACCTCATTTAAATTTGGCCATCGTAAACCAGTCCCTCTAATGCTTTGGGACTGTTTTCATTAAGTGCAATCTTTTCCATGTCCGTATCCACCAGTGATTGTTTCTGGTTGTTGTTGGCTGCCGTCTCAGGCATTTAATCAGACAATTTTAGGTGGCATGCAAAGCTGTCGTTCTTTGTCATATTTGCTCTTAAGGTAGAGGCTTCTTTTGTTTGCTTCTGGGCCATTTCATTCCGACAATGATGGATTTGAGAGACCTGACTGGAAGTAGTGTCAGCAACTATCATCCAGTCATCTGTGCATGGCGAGTGGTTTTCACTTTGTTGTTACCACAGGCTGGACGCAAATAAAGTGGGATATGGAGTTAATCATTCTCTGTTTCGAAAAACGTAAACCAGAATGAACGACAATCCTCCATTAAATTTCGTCATCACTTACCTGTGCCAATGTAATCAACTTGTGTCTAACGCTGTGGTTGCGGGGATAGGCGTCAGAGAAGCTAGTGTCGTTTCTTAAGGCGAAATTTTTTGTTCGTCAGAAGTAGGTCATAGTCAAAACAGATTTGCATGAACCAATCACTGGTGTCAGTGCGATTGGATGGGCCGAAAATGGGACTCCCATATGTTTTTCTGCCTCTGGTAAGTAGCCAAGTTGGATGAGATTACCACAACGTTTGTTGAACTCACTGTTCGGTATGATTGAGATAACATACGGTGGAAGCTCTTTTTGGCCTCACGAGATCTGGGATCACAGAGCCCATTAACAGATAGGATGAGCAGACGATAAATCTTCAATGGGCTGTCACTGACACAGAGCCGTCTAACCATACTGCCCACAAACTAATGTTGACTAGTATCCGGTCTAATAGTACATGCTCGACTGATGCGCCCAAATCAGTCCCGATGTAAACCTGACCACGAGCAATCAAAACCGGATCAGCTATTACGCAAAGGGCGAAGAATGAGTTTTTATCTGGGTTACGAAAAGTGATTATGGAAGTGGAGTATTTTGTGCGCATTTCGGAGACGCGACACGCATCTGTTCTAACTTTTTCAGAAGTTCTAACCAGGACAATTTGCCGCCCCATATGATTACGGTTGCGTCTAATTTATTTCCTGGCATTCCGCCTTTCCCTGAATCTGATAAACCTAACTAATTGAAGTTTTTCTTGACATCTTGCGTCGTCCGTATATCGGATGAACGAAGGTTTATAGAGTTCTCCATAGACAGGATGTTTGTCGTATTCGGGCGAGTGATACTTCGTGGCTTTCCGCATTTCATAATAGTTTTGGGGAACCCTAACCGGAGTCTGCGAGGCGAAATTTCGACCTTCTTGCCACAATTCCTCGGTGAAATAATCCAAATGGTGCAGAAATTCGTGATGCTGAAGCATCAATCGTTCCCCACTTTGTTCATCTCCCACAAACATGGAGCTAATACAATCGATCGCTTAGTATATCTGGTCAGAAATATTGGCTAGACGTTTGCATTGGTCTTCGAATTCCCCCTTCCCCACCCGTTAAGTCGTTCATGCTTTGCTTTCTTCTCATTTGTACCCAGCCTCTCGATGGTGACTGAGTTAGTGAAGAAACAGCACTCAGAACATTGCTTTTGGTCGACTGTGTGTGTTGTAACCGTTTGAAATACCAAACCATTTCCCGTGCTATTTCGGGATCGTGTCAAAGCTGTTCGGAGCTACAATCAAAATGGCTTATCGAGTTCTTGTTCACATGAATGTTAAGTGCGATCTATCTTATACTGGTTGTTTTACGCGTATTTACTGCATGATGGTCTGATTGCTTCCACAGTGCCTTACATTTTGTAAGCAGACTCATGCTTGTCAGATCTTTTACGCGGATTATTTTTAACAAAATTCAGACGATTTAGAATGGTTTAGACTACCGGCACGATCGAGGATTTATTCAATCACAGTGATATGCATTAAAATGCATTTTTGCAGAAGTTGGGTAGAACACAACGGGTGCAGAGCTATTTTATTTTATTGGTCAAGATAGAAAGGGGCGAGATTCACCGAAACCCACTGCAAAATCTCCTATTCCGATTGCCAGCTCAATCTCTTGTTTCTTGCCTTAGCGACCAAAACGTCGGCATGTGAAACATGGGATTGTTCATTATGACATTCCAAGTTCGTAAGTTTACCGCAACTGACTGCAGAACTGACATGCAAAAAGACAAGTTTTATGATGACTTCTGCACTCCTCTCCGGAATAGCAAAGGCTCTGTCATTGTAGTTGATTTTCATGAATACGCGGGTAACCTTAGTGTATCGAAATCCTGTTGGCGTGGGCTCTGCGGCCGGCCTGGTCCGGGTACGGATAACCTGGAGAGACTTCCCAAATTGTGCGCGGACAATAACATTCCTGTCTAGCGCGAATTTCCGACGGAGTTCCCGTCGCACAGAGGCATGGCGCTGTAACTCGACGGGTGGTCTGAAATCAAAAGTAAACTATGCCATGCAAAATTATTGAATGGTGGTCACAGTTTTCCAGTACACCGAGGCTTATCGCAGACACATTCGACTGGTTTACATTGTTCAACAAATTAGGGTAGGCATTCAAGCACAAGCAGACACTGACATGCAAATAGCTCTATGGATACATTACGACACTAGAACTTGACAAGCTGCCACGACTTGCGTATTTCCATGACCCGACCAGCTACACGAGATGGCTTATCTCTAGCCGAAGATCCAATCACGCCTGGAAGGTCAATGGATAGGGGTCTGGCGAGGTACTTTCCTTGTCCTGCCAGTCGCGCGTTGATCTGAGTTAGCAGCTCAGTCGGAAAAACGAGTGGGAGAATAACTGATTCAAGTAGATAGGCCTCCACTCAGCCACACTCCGCTGCCTTACGGACAGGTTCTTGTTAAAACCAAAGGCTTTGACTGAGAACCCTAATCGTTTTTCGGCTTAGCGGCTGGACTGCCTAGCAGCACCCATCCATCATTCCCTAAGTAGCACGTCCACGAAGAATTTCATACTGCACCGATCGGCTGGGTAGTGATAAGTATGCTACTGCTCAGATTTTCCTCTCCTTTATTCAACCTATCTCCTCCGTCTCCAACCAAATCTCTTTGTTCACATTCTGCCTAACCATAATGTCCTCACTGATAAAACGCCCGATACTCGCTACAGTTCGTTGTCAAATAGTGTGGCAAGTAATTTTCAACCTACCAGCTCACATTTTCTCAAACCCCGTCAGCCTCCGAATATCGGTTCGTTCAGTGTGCAAACTTTAATGCAGGATGGCCAACAGGCGTGTTTAGTTCTGACAGTAGACTCACTTCCGATTGATATCTGCTGTGTCAGTGAAACACGATTAAGGATTCGAGTAGAGTAATTCAACTAACTGCACCTAACGTCTCGTCAAGTTATTTCCTGCACACTTCAGGAGACGAAGCGGCCTTAGCTGTGGGTCAATGGGGTGTAGGAATAGTCTTGAGTGAGAAGGCTGAAGGAGCCCCTTTTAGACTGGATCCCGGTTAGTAGTCACTTGCGCGCTGTGAGACTACATGAATCAGTAGACATCTGGAGGAACAGCTGTAATAAGTCCAGTTTATTTGTCATCTTGGCATAAGCCCCAACAGACTACAGCGCCGATACGAAAAAGGGCGAGTTTTATGACGAATTTACCACTCTTGTTCATGAGAGTAAAGATTCTGGGATTGTAGTGGTGGCAGATGATTTTACTGCACATGCTGGTAAACCTAGTTTAAGTGGGCGCTGCGCTTTGCCTGCTCATCGAACAGATAACGGCGACAGGCTTCCCAATATTTTCCAGACGATCGTTTATACCTGCCTAGTATGAAGCTCCGACAAAGTTCCCTTCGCATGGCGACGTGGCGCTCTAACTTGATAAGTAGTTTGAGTCAGACCGCCATAAGCCGTTCCATCCAGAATTGTAGATCGACTCGTCCGCGTACGTCGAATTGAACTACGCGCTAGTTTGAATGTGATTTCCATTGCAGCTCAATGAACATCGACATAGACCACGAGCCCGATTGACCGTCGAACGTCTGTCCGATTCGGCTGCTCGCAACAGCTGTGAGCGGAAACTATCAGACGAACTGAGAACTTCGACGAGCAGCAACGTATTTGAGCACTGGGATCAAAGCAAGCAGGCGATGCATTTGGTAACAGATTTCGCCTGTGGTGCTGATCTAGCGTTCATCAAAGACACTAGATCTCGCAAGGATCGCTGGGTCCAATGGAGTTGTTTAATGCTGTACGAAGACGATGTTCGCGAGTGCGTGAAACCATTTCTATTTGTACCCGGGTTCTCTGACCACAATTTCAGTTTTTGGCAGGACAACGGAAATACTTCGCCAGACCCCTATCCGGTGACCTTCCAGGCGTGATTGGATCTTCGGCTAGAGATAAGCCATCTCGTGTAGCTGGTCGGGTCATGGAAATACGCAAGTCGTGGCAGCTTGTCAAGTTCTAGTGTCGTAATGTATCCATAGAGCTATTTGCATGTCAGTGTCTGCTTGTGCTTGAATGCCTACCCTAATTTGTTGAACAATGTAAACCAGTCGAATGTGTCTGCGATAAGCCTCGGTGTACTGGAAAACTGTGACCACCATTCAATAATTTTGCATGGCATGTTTTGGTTTTGGTTTCAAATGAAGCCCGTTGCCCTTACCCTTTAGTATTCCCGAGCTAGGAGTCGTATCATTTGTGTGTACTTGAAGTTCGAAGGTGATGACAATTAAAACGTCCCTCAACTATATCAGTACTACAGGATTTAATCACTTACTAAGTTTGCTTTCTTAGATCTGAGAAATTTACCGTTGATGCTGTGAAGTGTCTTCGGCTTTGACGGGTTTGCAGTGCACATATCTTCTCCGCTTGTAATCTACTAGCGGGGATGCGCCGATTGATATGCGTGACTTCCACCTAGTTACCTGCGGTCCCCCCCGGAAATTACGTAACCGCTTAGCATGCACCACGTTAATCTACCAAAGCAAGGTTTTCCTGTGAATCAACCAGCGTACGCTAGCTAGAATTCACCGGAATGATTGGTTACGAAGTTCGTTTTGGCAAGCTCCATAAATGTGGAATTAATCCAACTGAAAATTTTTCGACCCCAACGGAATTCGAACTCACGTATCTGTATGGTTATTTCGCCACAGTCGCTGATTTGCCGTGCTATATGGCAACATTGAGTCCACTTTTCAACGTACCAGAAGGTGTTCAGTGTCAAATCTCAAAATTAATCAAGAACTTTCGATTACATGTTCAGACATTTACGGTTTCTTTGAAACTGAACAAAACTTCATGAATAAGAGGGGATCAGTTCAACCTCTGGTCTCACCTGTTATCACTGTTTCATTGCTAAGTGACAAGCATTTCTTAGTTGCACTGAACATCTGTGCACGACAAGTGTTCTACTGATCCCCCCTTCTGTTCTACATTACATCCATGTCAAATCAACGATGCTCATACCGTGAAAACAGCTCGTTCGACACGAATTTTCAACGCCATACTATGATGACTGTGAGACTTCGTTGAAATGGCCATGGCTTCTCAGCTGATAGTTTACTGATAGCAGCATAACAGAGGTCATAAATCCTTTGCTGCTAATAGTTAGATTGAAGTGACCCTAGTTTAATTATTCATATTCTATGTTCTATGTCTTGTTGAGGCTCCAAGGAGAAACAACGTTAGTTCGGGTTTCATACTTGAAGCCGATGTAGCAGTAATTTTTTTGTCAGTCTGTCCCAAGTTTGGATTTGGATTATACAGGTTGTTCAGCTAAGAACTAACTGTTTCATGATATTGTTCTTTTTGGCTTAGGTGACAAAGATCTAATCCGAGTTACCTCGGGATAGCCGCATTTGGATTGATTCTATCGATCGATTTGTGTTGCTGTTCTCGTTCTCGTGTTTTTGTATATATTCTTCCAGTCACCCTCCTCGTTTGATCTTGGAGATGCCCGATTCAGGCTCCGACTGGACTACAGCTCTTGGCGATCCGGGGTCGGTCGACTTTAAACCTCAGTCGGCTGCGGTGAATGAAAAACTTCAGACACTGCGAACCGATCTGCTCGTGGGAACAGCTGCATTCACCGATCGCGTACCGGGTCAAGATCGTGAAGCGTCTTTACCGTGGGACATTGCGGATCCCCAAGAAGCGAACTATGAGAGCCAACTGGAGCACACGGTTTGGGACAGTAGGAATTTGGGCGCTCCTTTGGCTAGTATTTCGGCCGGACTGAAGTCGTCCATTGATCCACGGGATATTTTTGTCGATGCTTTGCACAATTTTCATCCGAATTATCGTCACTATACCCAGGTACGAAGGGATCGATTGTTCTTTCTTTTCCGTATGTATTTCACCAATAATGATTTACAACTTTCTCTTTACTTGCTTCGTTGTTTTATTTGTAATCAAATTCACATACATATAGCAAGTGAACCGGCTGTTCCATAAATGTGAACTTATGTTGTGAATGCGTATGTAATTTCAAAACAGAAAAATTACAAACAATAGAAGACAACCAACAGGTACTCGATCCGGCCGGTATACAGAAGCTAATGAGGGTCAAGGTCAAAGAGGTTCAACGATGGTTGATTTCGATCCATTTAAACATCCAAGGTTTTTCTATTTTTTTTCATATCAGTTTTCTTATGTCCCGAATGTGGTACATATATCAGAACGATAAGTCAAAACTGATTTCCGTTTCTCCAGGGGGCTGGTTTAGTGGTGCACTCTGTAATGACAGTTGACCACCTTTTCCCTATCTTTTTATCGAGATAGGCGATATCCAATCTTGTCCTGGTCTCCGTCTGTCAGTAAAGTTGCGCGACAAACATGGCGCTATTCATTTCTCGGTACACATGGGAAAAATTTCACTCCCATGCATCGCCTACGGGTTCACACACACACACACACACACACACAAATGGCCCAATTCTACTGCATCGGAAACGTCGGGCGACCTGCGTAAAATGCGAGACGTGCATAATGAGAGGGAAGGTGCAATCAAAAAACTTTACCATCAGTTATCCCATTTGTAGAAATCATCTACCTGAATCGAAGTTTCATTTTTTTGTGTGTAACAGTTTTGCAATGCAAGAACGATTATGACAAGCTTGATCGATGGGTACTGACGGTGTTTGATTGTCTGCACTATTTTTGGTGTAAAAACGATGGAGGGTTTATACATCAGAGAGGGTTTGGGGGGTTTTCATTTTCTTCCTTACTGCGGCCGTCCCCGTAGGATAAAAGGTATTTTTCTTTTGAACAATGGTAGCTTTAACTTGATTATTCATTGCCACCAAATTTCTTAGACAAGAAGGATCAACAGTACTACGAATCCTCCGGTTGTAAAATTCCAGTAAATTAAGATGAAATATGGAAACCTCAGTCAGTTCAAATTTCACCTTTTTACTCCGACTGATTTTTGCATTGATTCTGATTGCCACCTCGCAACAACATCCACGGGGGAATGAGATAAATGATGAGTCTACTTCGGTCATCGCATGCGACATTTCCGACTCCGGGACTGTCTCTGGCATCAGCGAAGTCGGTATTCTTACTCTTCTCGAGGATAAAGACTTCAAAGTGCATTTATCCTCAGTCACAGACTGTGAGAACGCTAACGCAGCAGATTGGAGGATTTCATTCTGAACATGATGTATGGTTGAGGATAAAATATGAGTATTGCGCACTTCTCAACTGGGCGCTCAGTCGCTAGGAGCCGGGATTCATACTTTAACTCACTTCAGGAGCGCATGATGGATCGTAAATTCTGCAAGGCAGCTCCCACTTAACTGCCTCTTTTCCACAGTGAAGGGGGGGGGTAATGTCTTGGTGAAACGATAAAATGGTACATGTGACCTTCAGCTCGCCGCACCTGATGCTGTTTCCAGAACCCACTTTTTCCATTGGTTGAAAAAACTTTTGAAAACTTTTCTACATTCCATTCGTGGGTTTCATCCAAAGTAACGCTGACTGAACTTGTGTGGATGGTCGTTTTGAAACTCTCTCCCAGTTAAGATTTCTATGATTTACAAAACATGAAGAAGTAGGAGATAGGAAAAGCGGCTTCTATAATCGGTGTCCCTCTAAGATAATGTGATATTTCTCGCCAAGTCTGGAAATTATTTATACATCCAAACTTTGTTTCACGTAAGAAATTATTTGTCTACTGATACTTGTAAGTAGTGCAAAAACGACCGGTAAGTCGTCTTTTTTCGATTCTTTCTCACCATACATTTCCCTCTTTCTTGCAGACCAGACTGGATGAGTCCACGTGATAATTCTTTACTCAAGTATATATTCTCAGTGAGTGTTATTACATTCATCGAAAACAACGTCTACTCAATTTTCCCTCCCCTCCACCTGGAGCTAATCGGAAGTGTGAACTTTCATCCCATTTGTTACGGTGGATCTCCGATCTTGGATTTTCCATTCTACCGATTGATGCTGGACAAAACGCTCCCTAGAAAACAAATCTTATGGAGAATTTTAATGGAATACTCTCACCAAGACCGGAATTTTTTTAACATGTCCATCTGTTAGTCCTTGGGGTTTACATACGTTATGATAAGCGCAATCAGTCAGTCGGAGGGTAATCTGGCAAAACACCCCACAGTTCATCGTAATATGCCTTTGAATTTTCGTTCCAACCACAACTTGAGTCTTTGCCCCAACCAATTTTCCAGACTGATTGAGCTCAAACTACATACACAGTAAATGTCATTTGCTGGATTGTTATTCCCTTTATAGGAAGCGCATTTCGTAGTCACTACCATGTTTTGCATGGAGCCTTGTCTAAGACATTCTTCTGCATTTGCTCTGATGCTGTTATCCACTTTGCTTTTCGGGCAAGAGCAAGGCACGTTGTATTACTCTCGACTTGTGGGTTGAAAAAAAATCTTATTTAGGAGGATGCACGTAAGAAAAACTATTCTGGGATTTTCATTAAGTTTAATATCAGCCGGATTAAATTCAAAACAACGTCAAGGACGATATCTGAATTTAATTACAATTTACTCACCTTGCTTTACACCCGGGATGGAAGTTACGATTTCTGCTTTCATTTCGTTCGCACTCACCGGTATCTATACCTAATCTTCATAACATCTGTCATGAGTAAGTTCATGGATGACAAATGAACATCGGTAGTACGACTGGACGGAACAAATCGATCTTTGGCAGCGTGTCCGCCCCTACCGGATTAAATCAAAAAATTGATCTCGCTCGAGGTAGCTTACGAGAAACCCTGTCGCATTCTTGACGGGACATGCTGCGCCGGAAAAAGATGTCCGATCTCATTTGCGCCATATTTTCATGTCACGATGTGATTTTGCGACTGCACTACAACTTCGTCATTGTCGATTTCACTTTCATAAAACAATGGATCTAAATGTGTCCTTTGATGGTATTATCAAGACGTTTAAAAATTGTCGGTCCTCTCGTGCCGTTCTCGTTCATTTGACTAGCTCGGACCCAGGCCTCCTACAATGGTCGCCAAACATGATGATTGATCTAATGGGTAGAGTACATTGATAGTTACCGTCAGTGAGGTGAATGGAGTATTTCATAACCTCCGCGCAAATGAGCTTCAGCTGAAAATTATCAATGCCCAGGATACAATGACACGGGACTTTTGAATGATTTTGGCAAAAAAATGGCAATGGCTACTGGAATCCTCGTCAGTAGCCTGCAGCGTTCAAGAATTTCAACTAAGGCGTGTGACACTACGTCATCTGAGCACACAGGTTCCGTTGCCCAGCAGGGTAAACCTCAACGACCGTTGCTTTTACCCCGTAGTTACAAACCCTAAAGAAAAGAATGAATATTTAGAGAGGACGACGGGTGGAGCAACACAAATGTGGAAAGAAGGAATGATGTGTTAGACCGACACACGGAATACAGTCTAACTGTATAAACGTACACCTTCAAACATTCACATTCAACAGAAAATGATAACACGATCGACACTGTTCACGGTCCACTGCCATATCTTTCAGTGTCTCCAGCCAACAAGTTCACGAGTCTTTCGGACCCAAACCATGAAGACGTGAGACAATTAGTTTACCTATTTTTTCTGTACATCTTGTCATTCCACGTTACAATGTCATCTGTTGACCTCCGCATGGCTTCTTCCACTCTGTGGGAGGAACGCGAAACGGCACGATATGATAGACACGTGACCCAACCAGCGTAGTCTACTAAGTTTCATCTAATGAGATAAGGTATTCTCAGAATTGGCACCTAATACTAGATTCCTCACCTCAACATTACTCACCTAGCGATATTACGGAGACATCGGTGATCGAAGACGTCCAAGCGACGAACATCTCCCACACGCATACTTCATGTCCCGCAACCGTACAACAGAACTGAGCGCAGTGCGGTACAGTACACACGACCTTTCAACTTCAGTGAAATATCAGGCCGACACCACAAGTGCTTTAGTTCAGCGTACGACGCTCGAACCTTGGATATACGCGTGTTTACCTCTACTACCAAGCTACCATCGCTCGACACGCAGCATCCACGGTAAGTGAAACACAATCTGCATCCAGTATCAAGTTCGGGATTACTGTCGTCCATCCCTGTAACAGTACTTTGCACTTTGAAAGTGCAAGGCACATGCCGAATTCAGCTAGAGCCCTCGAGGGTCCGCCCAGTGCACGAAGCGCATGTTCGGTTCATTCGGGCAGGCTTACGACATCATCTGTATCATTCGCCGGTTCGACCCTTTTTATCTTGTAGACCTCCTTAAGCATCCTGCAATATCGCATCCATGATGAAGTTGAACAAGAATAGAGGGATGGGCCACTCTTATCGAACGCTGGTAGTCGTTTCGAATGAACTTGATAGTTCATCATATCCCTTCATGCTACCATAGGTATGCACGTACAATATATATACGCATATATATATATAT
>LUCM01001637.1:0-41337 GCA_008360955.1 Fasciolopsis buskii
TATTTAAATTTTCCGGAATCAGCACGTAATATCAATATTTTGATGCGGCATCTCTTGCGGTCAGAAATCTTTCGGCTTGGTGAACGAAAAAATTCATCGGCGTTTACGGTTTTACAACAGTCAGTTGGCTTCCATCATTTAAGTTTGAAAGGTCCTAATTGAAAAAGAAAGGTGATTTATTTACGGCAAAGCCATATTGCTAATTGTCATGTTACTTTTTACTGATAATAGTTTTCCCTTTGTTCCCGGGCACCTTTTCGACACGGAGCACACCACCTTCAATTTTATGCTCTACCACATTGCACTTTAGACTTCAGTAGCCAATATAGAAGTAATTCGTTGATTTCTTTTTTTCAAAATGGAAGTTCTCAAGAACCTTCAAATCTGCGCTTTTGAGGTCGGGGTTGGGCAGCTGAATTAACTGGGCTTTGGAGCTTTGAAGTCTTTCATCAGTCTTAAAGGAAACAGAATTGAATCCAATACTCGAGTTAATGTATTTACTAGCCTCTTGTGAAAGGTGATATGGGACCTTGTCCTGGAAAGTTATTAATTCCCCAGTGGACATGTGTTTGCTGATTTCCCGCTACATGTTCTTTACCACAGAGACGAGTTTCGCGCTGTTCGACGGAGCTTCGATGGGAGTCCAACGATGAGGTATTCCATGTTGTATTCCGACCCAAATGAGAAGTGAGGGATGCGAGACTTTTGTACCGGAAAGACAAGTCTTATTAGAAATTTCTTTCAAAAATTGACTTTCTGTGAGCTTTCCAGACTCATCGCAGAGCATGGATTCATCATTAAAAACCGACCTCCAAAAGAATGCGCTGCGAGATTTAAATTCCCGGGCAAAGTCCATATGCGCTTTCTGTGTTGTTCGGTCAATGCCAACTTGAACCAAGTGGCACTTGCCGTAATTCAGATTTCCTTGGTATTCTTGGCAGAACGGATTAGAATTGATTCGTGAACCATCTTCTTTATTGCACACAAGAATTTCGACAGTCTTTTCAGGGTAATATTAACTAAATTACCCTCATGCTTTGCGGTGATAGGCTTCCAGTCTGAACAAGCCGTTCTGCAGATTATTGGATAAACCGAGCTCCCATTGATGGTAAAAAGGGCAGGCAGTTTTGCCTCAGGAAATCCGAGTTTGTGGGTCCTCAGGATTCTGGCCCTGTCCTCTACCGCGAGAAGGCGAGAAACACTGCGTGGGCTTGTGCTGGGGCTCATTATCATGAAAGCAATACAAACGTTTAGTGAGCCCTATTCAAATGACCTTGAGTTCTTCTTCTATTAATGAAGTAAAAATGCACATCATTTCCCAGGAAGAGGGCCGCGGCCAACAGTGGGCTGCCAACTGGGGAAGTTGGCCGATGGTGAGAGGATTCAAACTCTCGACCTTCACGTCCAGACGCCACGACCTTATCCCCTTGGCCTCCTCGTTCATGCATACTGGTATACCTTTATAGAAGAGGTACATTAAATAGCGGGATGTTAGCAAAGAATTACTGAAGAACGAATGACCCAAATATGATTGTAACCTAGCGTAAACCGTGAGGGCCTTCGTACTCAATTTATGGTATTCGCATCTTCAGCCAAGTTCTCATTTTTCATGTTCGGTTTCATCTAACATGAACATGGTCGTGCATGTTCAAACGCCGACGACACAGTCCAGCACTGCTCACATGTAATGAGAGATGAAAATTAATTCGCAGTAGGTAGTGGAGTTCCTAGCTGTCCCAAATATTTTAAGAAACAACTTAGGCAATACAGCGTAGTAATCATCAGTATATATATATATATATATATATATATGATAGCAGGTTACGGAATGTTCGTTCTCGTAGCTCAGGTTCAACAGGATAGTATTAGTTTGTTTGCTGAGCTGGGTCATTTGATTGCAAACGTTTCATCACCACTCGAGATGGCATCATCAGTGCTATGATATTGTGGCAAGCGTCTAGTTGTCGTCGTCAGCCTAAATGGGTCACCTAAGCTATCAGTCGGTGTTGATTGGCTGCTTTTGGTGAGGTGGTAGGGTAGAGATGCTACCCAGTTGCTTTGTTCACTTTCGTCTATTGTTGACATGTTGTGGGCTGAATCAACGTCCGTTTTTCGGCTGGCTTGTGTTGATCGGTCCTTCGATCGGATCGATAGGTATACGTGGCCCAGATCGACGTGTCTGTTTATCGATCTTTTCGAGGAGTACCAAGCTTCGATAGATTCCCTCGAATGCTTTGTTCTACCACGGGGGGACGATCCTCACGTTTTCGAAGTTAAATTTGTGACCTTCCCGGTTCTTGTGAACTGAAATTAGGGAGGGTGGATCGTGTATTTTTATTGCCAATTGATGCTCATAGATACGTGTCCCGAGATTGCTTCCGGTTCGTCCAGTGTCAAGAGTCGAACGAATGCTATCTATCAAATCGACTACAAAGATTGCGAAAATAGCAAAATGGACAAATGCCCGATGGAGGATGCTGCCCATCAGGTTTAGGACTTTTGTGAAAATATCTTCTTCAGGCGACACCAGCGCGTAGAAATTCCTTAGCAAGGGTCTTTCGGGCGCCGACCATCTGGGAGCACTTCTAGGGGCGTTCAGGGCGAGTAGCTGACTCGCAGCCTGTGAAACCCATCTCCGAATATGCTTAGGTATTTGATCAACCTATATTTTTCCTCCCTTCCGGGTCAGTAATGCATGAGATATTAATAATAATCTACCCTGGGATTAGGAAGGAAAATTTTCGAAGCAGTATTATCATAGAGGCATAAATAATTCACTTTCGGATCTGGTTGGTTTCCTGTGTCCATAGCTTGCGTTTGTTTATTCTTTTTATACAAAGAAATTGAAGGCCTTATTTTGACTAAAATGCTTGGTTTATTGAAGCAGATTTAAACCAAACGATTTTTTAATCGCTTCGTTATCCTCTGCGTCGTGGTACCAACTTTCTAGCTCACTACTTCACCCTGGATGCAACGTGCCATGAGACAAGTAGATCTCTGAGACTTCAAATGGCCAGGAGTCTGAGAAATGACTGGGAGCAGTGGTGGGTAGAGAAGTGGAAAAGGCTGCGGCTGTCGGAACCTTTACCGATTGCCTAGGAATACTGGTCCACGGAAGCCGGACGTAAGGGAAGTGATGAAGGAATCCGAATGCACACTGATTCACTTTCAGGAGCACCGACTGATGCTTTGCGCAAAACAATTTAGGAGGCAGTTCAGTTGACCCACAGCCACAGTGGGTCTTCCACTTATACCCGCGGGGATGGTGATGAAGTGTTGACATCGGAGTCAACAAAACTCCCGGGATCAATCTGGGAAAGAAAGGAGATTCCTAAGGACTGGTGTGAATCGGTGATTATGCGATTTGAGGAAAAGTGGTGGATCCTCAAGTGAATTTGTTTAGTAAGTATTGTATCCAAGCTAGCATTATTTTCCGCTGATTATCTAGTACTTGCGAAAGATTTGTGCCTGAAAATCAAAAGTGTTTCCGTCCCGGTCGAGGTTGTATTGACCAAATTTTCCCTCTGCGGCAGATCTTAGAAGATAGATGCATATTCCGATGACCCACAATTTCTGCCTTTCTTGGTTTGAAAGCGGCGTTAGACCTAGTGGTGTTGCCTCTCATTGAAGGGTGTGCCAGGAAAACCTATTTCAATTATGCAATCCCTGTATGCAAGCAGCCGAATCCCAGTTCTTGATTATGGGAATTTTTCACCAGAATTCACAACGAGAAGTGGCGTTCGTCGGGGTTGCCCTCTTTAACCTTTCCTTCTTAACATTGTCATTGAGATGGCTAGCCTTATGTGAGAATAGTGACACTGATACTTGTGCAAACGGGACCCCGTTCGACTTTGAATATGTGGACGATGTGCTATTGAGTGAAGATCCAAGTAAGCCACAGGTTTTTCTCGATCGTCTGAACAATAGTTTGTGTATGTTTGGGATACGTTTACACATTCGAAGTGTAAAACACTATTGTAGGATTGGATTGGCTCGAAGCTGAACCATGTTCTTACAGGAGAACGACTAGTTGAGGTGAATACGTTTATTTATTTGGGTAGCTGCATCTCACCTGGTGGTCGGTCGTACATCAGATGTAGTGTCTTGGTTTATACAGAAGGCCAATTGACATTTGATAACTTGAAACATCTGTGTCGTCGGTGTGAAATCCACTTATCGATCAAAGGTCCAGTATGCGCAGCAGCAATGAAGTCGGCATTGCTCTACGGTTCCGAAACAGCCTTTGAGAGCCGAAGACTTTCGGTGTGTGAGCATCGCTGTCTCCTTAGTATTGTAAAATATGATGGAAGAATTTTGTGAGTAACTCAGAAGTTGGGCTTAAAGTACTGTGTCATTGGGTGCAACCTTTACATCAGGTATGAGATAAGCTAATGTGATAGAAAAACCGCAAGGCAGCGGGACTTGATGTGGAATTCCCATTCGTTGGAAGCGATAACCTACAGGTCGGTTCAAATGCCTTTTCGTTTGTCATGCACAGGCATTGGGCTCAGCGCACCCCCATTCACTCGGTTGAGCCGACAATCATCAAAATGGCTCGTATCCCGTTCTGGAATAAAGTACCTCACGCGCGAAATAGAGCAAGCAGTTAAACAGCGACTCAGATCTCCTGCTCCACAATGCTTTCTATCTGCAAATGTAACCTTTTATGAAAAGTCTACCTGCCACATCGCGGTCTGCTACTTCATGGAGCATCAAGGCTACTTATATAATATTTGAGGGCGTACTTTATTCAGGAATTACCCCCAAGATGATAGCCACCTTCCTAACCGCAACCCAAGGAAGCGTCAGGTAGTAAACAACTATGCTTCCGCAATATAGTGAGGCGTATAATAGAACAGAAGCTGTAATTCGATGACATGTACTCATTGGCCTCTAATCGGATGTTGTATACTGCGAAGACGCAGTATCGGTGGCAGCTTGTGTCAAGACTACTTAGTAGACATGCTCATCAAGAACCCCCGAAATGGCCTTCCCACGAAGTAGAAAAGTAGGCAACTCTTTCGGTTAGCATTTGCTTCTTCTTGCTGATATTATTTTTCAGTTACTGAATCAAATGACACCGGTCATCGTTCAATTAAACTGATGGCTTTTACGCAATTTGCAAAATGTATTCAGATATTGTGCCTATTTTTCGGGAACAGCATTAGTGCCTTTCGCTAGGTATCTAGGATTAAACATCCGGAATTTGCAAAAGTGCAGCTAAGCACCCCAAAAATGATTGTTTACACTAGTGCACTTCTCACCATTGTATATATGCAAAGTAAATTTCTCACTATTACCATATCAAAACAGCCGATCACAGCCTTCAATCATCTAATCTACAAAGCAGCTTCCATCACTACTTTGATTCAGCTGATGAATTATCCTTTGTGGCTGATCAGGCGAGATCTGTAATGGCCAGAGACGATGGTCTTCTGGGTAGGTTTGCATCATATCTTAGTGCCGACGTGATCCTGTGAAAGTTTTAGCTTATCTGGTGCTGCCCAGAACAGCTTAACTTTTGGTTAACGTTTGTCACATATACTTCTGCTTAGAAATGTAACGGAAAACAAAGCCTGGTTCAAATCGTCCAGCAGCTACTCATTCATCATACGCTTTCCACTCTGATCAGTCTTATCTGTCGATTTCTGCACCCAAGTGTGGGAATTACTCCCCTTTAATAAAACTGAACTCTTAGAGTTCGCGTAAACGCCGATAATTCGTCGGTCCAGGTGATACACACTGGGTTAAGTGAGTGAAAATTTCTCGAGTGTAGTAAACGGTCATCTATATCCAGTTGGTTTTGTCATAACTTCTTCGGATGAATTACAGTAAACCCAGGATGTCTTCTAGTTTTAAATTAATGGAGCGGTATTTGAATTACGATTGTCCTAATCCCCATGAGCGAAACCTGGAACGCCAAAGATCTGCGGAGGAAACGCAGTCTCTCGTGACTACTGGCTGCTACTTTTAAATGGACCAGAGTTATCTGGAATCGAACAATCCGGTTTCGATATGTCCTTCATAGATTTCGTTACAATGTAACTGACTCGACGCATTGGTTGGTTTACCCCCAGTTAAATTCCTTTTTGATCGAGTAACAGCGGAAGCTTCTCACCGTAGAAATATCACCATGTCGTGATGATTATGATCCACAGAGTGTGCGCAGACGAATCCACCTCTGTGCAACTCTCGACCCGATCCCCAAGCTGTGAATTTTTTGATTAAAGGACTAGCTAATTTGACGTAATTTCTCTGCTTATGATATTGCTTTCGATCCTGTTTTTGCAAAAGCATTCTTTGTTTAAGAATATGTTCCTGGTTCCACATTATCCATGGAGGTGAAATCGAGTTTAAGTCACAGTGTTAATTTCTGAAATTTACGTGATGGCTTGACTAGGTGAAAGTGCCCGAGCGAGGTGGTCATGGTGAACCAATGTATTATCCTCTCGGGAAATGAATGTGAATTTTCTAATTAAGTGGACGAGAAGGTCTTCAGTTCATACTATCACAAGAAGTGAAATCTATGAGAACCAATGCATTAGAGTGGTCTCCCGCGAACGCATGGTGTTCTTACCCATGAACACCAAATACCTAAAATTCTGTCAAAACCAACCGTTGCGGTAACGCTTTAGTGGCGCAAATATCCAAGAGGCCAACTTAGTTTCTGATAAAAGGTAGTTGCTCACAGGGAAGATCTTAACAAGGACCAGTTTCCCCTGATTAACTCAAAGCTGGAAATATTTTACTTTGACATTTTAGCTTTACGCCGTCAGGCTGACAGATGGCGCAGATAAAATCCTGAAATGAACCACACGTTCCTTCGATCACATCAGAAGGTCACCAAGTTTTCCCAAATGGCCTATCAGACCAGGTCAGTTGGGAAACGAAACAGCACAAACCAAGGTATTATGCAACCTGTTATCGGCACTGCCGGGAACGGTTTTGCAAAATGCAAACTCACATTGAAATCCACTAGTTTTACGAACGCTACGGGGCCCACCAAGATCATTAAATAGGGCAACGCCTATTTCTTAGCTGTTTGCATGTTTTTGCAATAGATTTGCAGCAAAAATTGTTCTGAACACGAATTTCTTAAACATATCGTACTGTGTGAGTATCGCCGTTAAAACTTGTTTCGGGATATTCACATATCTAAGTTAGTTATTTTTATTCGTCAGAAACAAATTCATCATGATTGCTGATTGCAATCAGTTCGTTCACTTCCATTCAAGCAGCATTTTCTGCATATCCGTTGATTCTGTAGCGAAAATTATATAAGGGATAATAAAAGACACCAAGTTAGTGACACTTCCTGCACAATCACTACTGTTTAGTAATATTGTTGCTGGCTGACGTTCATCTAACTGCCATTTTTCAACCTTATTTCTTTACCATATTTTCTGATTGTTTATGGAGGCCGATGACGATATCGTTCGTGTTCTGAGGGTACCCACTGACTGCAGCTAATTCGCCCAGCCGTTCGGCGTAGCTGTTTTCGACAGCAGGCCTGTAACGGCCGGGATTTCTTTAAGCTTGAAAATTCCGACGAACGGTCAATCTTCGAGTTCACCTCTTGTACAATATGCAATCTGGTTAGAATGATGCCAGCGAAATGGATTTCTGGTGGTGTTTGTCAAGCGGATAAGATTGTGGCTTTTAGACACGAAGGTCGATTGTTCGAATGCTTCCGCCGCCAGTCAACCTCCCCATTTAGCAATCCTCTGTTGACCACCACTCCCTTCCTGAAGATCATATAAATGGTTATCTTATCAATAAATAGGAAGTAAAACATCCTGCAAACTAAAACACCCTGTCTTTATAAGATGTAAGTTAGGCATTTCCGGATCTAAGTCAGAGCCCTTGGACGAGTCAAGGAAATGCGACTGACTCTATGTTAAGTCAAATTATTTTGCCATATCTGCCAGAAGAATTCCGAACTAATTGCAGTGAATTCAAACCAGGAACTACATGACGCAGTTAGCGCAATTTTGAATAGCTTATTTATACGAAGCTTCAAATTACCGTAGTAATTCAAAGCGCTTCCATGTCGCTAGTCCATGAACAACACACTCCTTGCCAGTTGCACTGAGTTCAGGGTATTCGCAGTCCTCTCTTGGGATTGCATGTATTCTTTCTGGTCTTCCGATGCCACGTTCTTCAGGACTTGTGAAGCGGATGAATTTATGCAAGGCGTATCAGTGAATGGATCATTATTAGAATTTCCATCATAGTGACCTTTGCAATTGTTTTGTGCTTGGTCTATCTGGCTTCTAAGGCTTAAATCGTCCGGCTTGAAAATCGTGATCATGCGAGTATCATTTTCGAAGGCCGGAGATCACTGTCTCCAAATTCTTCTTGTTTTGTCAATATCTGAATGGCCCGAATGAAGATGTCTGTGTCGTCCCCAAGAAACTGTGCCTAGAAAATGTGTAGAACAATTTATTCCAGCATAGAGCAACCGCTATATCACCTCTCACACTAGTTCGGAACTGTATCAAGTTTATTCGAAACCATGTTGAAAAAATTCAGAAAGTCGCAACACGGCCTGTACTAACGTGCAACCAAACCACAAACACGGCAGCTTCCGAACGTATATTAGCAACAAATTACGTGAGATTTCGCAAGTCACTAGTAGAACCATACAGGACCAGAGACAAGATTGACTAACTAAAGAAAAACAGTTTTCTGGGAAAGTGGTAAACTTAGTACCGTGCATTAGCACACAGCTTTTGGTTAGCACAGCCTATGTTGCTCTAGTAGCATCGCCTCTCTTCTGGACCACTAGTTGTGCCCCTGTTTCCTGAGGCTACGTTGCTGTCGTGTTAGAGTTCCAACACTGTTGGAAATCTAGGATTTGAGGCGAATAAACTCTGCAAACGTTGGGAAGCATAATTCAACCGCATCGGATGGAGATGGTAATCCGTGACTGCATCAATTAATCGGGAGACGTCGCATAAATTAGTGAAAATGGCTATGCTAAAAGCTTCCAACGAAGGGAAAAAGCCGTCTTGGTGAAAAAGAATTACATCATATGCTAATCTCATTTAAATGTAATGAATTCTCCAGTTCAGTTTTGCAGTTCAATTCGTAACCAAAGTAAATTGAACCAAAATAACCAGACGAATATCCAGAAAAACAAGTACGAGCTCAGTCAGCATGCTACCAAATGGAACCACGAATTGTCAGCCAGGTAGAAAGGCGATCCTGTGTGGAATGGTCGGACAAGAAAAACGCGAGTAAGACCTGAAAAATCTCATTTGGCAAGCAAATTACAGTTTCCTGATGCAGCCATCAATGAGTGGATAAACGAAGCTTCCCAGGAAGCACACGCCAAGTTTTGCGGATATTGCCGCTCTTCAAGGCTGCACACCCGATACCCTTCTATCTATCTGGTTTTCTTGGGGAAGAATTCCTCCGTCGTAAATTTCTCCTCTGTGAAATCAGAACCGACGACACATTGCGATAAATTGTCAATAGGCTTTTTGAATTTTAACCTCATCTGCAGTTTGTCGAATCAGGCTTCTCTTATGTGTCCCACTCGTTCTTCCTTCGATTGTTGACAGTTACCATGTGTTCGCACTTTTTCTCAGGTATTATTTCTGTTGGAAAAGTATAGCCAGTGATAATAGGCCTGGAGAGTAAAGAGTGGGTTTAGAGCACCTAGTATATCAACGCGCGACGATAAAACAACAGTTCAGTTCAGTCTTCTAAAACCACTGACTTTGAATCCCTATGACGCAGCACACAAAGATTAATCCAAGGCCGCCAGCTGCTTCGGATTCTTGCCATCACCTATAGTCTCCAAAGGCCACAAGAGAGAGGAGCATCATGTACCCCAACTCGGCAGTCCTACTAGACGTGCGCGAAAGCGTTCAGCAATTGAAGTTTTCATACCACTTTGCCATCCAGTCGACTGACCACTTGGACCCATCTTCTAGCTAAAACCGGTCTCGTACAATTTTAAGTGAGTCCTGCGTCCTGTGAACATTTGAAACACATTACCTAACCACAACCCATTCGGATTCAACGCTCCTAAAGATTGAATCCTATGACTCAATACGCTGCGCCCGACCTCAGGCAAAGCCGTCACAATATTCCAGCAATACTTTGAGGATACTGATGTTCAGGCACTAACATTTTTTGGACGACTGTCAGCAAATTCCATATTTTTAAAGGGTATACCAGAACACACTTATTTTTGCTCTGTGAACTTTACTTTTGATCGAGTGGCTCGTGTCCATCGAGGTCATAGGTGTCTCAAGCTGCTAAAGGCCAATCGGGCACCTTATATACGCAACGATACTTCATCAGATATACGAAAACTCAGTCAGATATAACTATCGAGGTAGTCTATCTGCACCCATGCATAAGTAGACCAATCAGAGAGAGAGCAAACAAGCGGAAAATGGCCTTGTTTGGCGTAAGCCGATCAGCTGAATTTCTTTCGAGTGCCACTTCGCTCAGTGTGTGATTAACACGGTCTCTCTCGAGAAAAAAGATCCGGCATGATTACGGTTTGGGCGTTCCTCCGAAGTTACCGCATGCCACCGGCTGTAGACTCGGACATGATCACCTTTGACAGAATATTGCCAATAAAGCATTCTGATCCACTGACAGTAAATTCACGACCAGCCAAACCTATTTGCTTCATCCAAAACTTCTCCTATAGTAAGAACATTTGGTCTTTAATCAATCCAGCCATATGGAAGCGTGCTGCACTTCAAAAGAGCAAAATGCATCCCAGACATAGCTGCAACATCGACAAAGCTACCTAAAGAAATTTGCGATTTACATAGATCTTCTTTCATAGCACATAATATATATTCTTTGTCGGAGAGAGTATCGTGTTTTCCCCAGGATTTTCAACCTCTCTTGCAAGTAAATTCAACCCTTAATTCATGCTCGTTCTTCGTAATGTTCTGCTTTTATCATAGTGAATTCAGCAGTCTTTGGTATGATAGCAGTAGATAATATGGTTTCACGAAATTATTCTTCATAGTATATCAACACTTAAATTAGAAAACTGTGGGAGTATTTTGCAGCTTTCTCATCCTTGTTATGCACTGGATAAAGCGTTCGATTCACAATCGTTCGTTTCGGATCCATGTTCTATTTCGTCACGGAGTGTTTTTCTGCTGCCGACGATTCCTGTCAAGGACGGGAGAGCTTCCGTGATTTCCTAATAATGAGCTGATCTTTGGTATCCCATAATGAATAATTTCATGAAGTCTTTGGTATCTTCAACACCTTACCTTTACCACCATTCTTATCACAAGATGGTATCAGCCTGTCTGGTTCATTAGCCTGGCATTGCCTCCCAGAAAATCTACTCCTGTGGCAATCTCCGTTTCTGATACAAGAATGACATCTATTTGCACTGTAGATTGGTTGAACCGCATCTTGAAATGATCAGCCCAACTGTTCAGATGACTCCTCTGGGTGTGAATCAGTAAGCTGTCGAATTCCTTGCTTGCTTTCATAACGCTTGGTTTAAGTGGACCAGTAATTCGTCTCGGCAAATTTTCTGGCTGCTGGCGGCCACCGTAGCTATCTCCGCCGCTGCTAAACACTGATCATCATCATTCCATGGGATTTTGGTCAGCTGACGTCTCAGGAACTTGCGCACCTCACTGTAAGTGATTAGTTGGCAGACGAACTTGCGAGCATCGAAAAGAGCAACTGAGGCCAAGGATAACAGTGAGGTCCTAGGCGTTTGCCTCTGCGTGCATGGCTTCATCTATCTGTTCTTTAGGCCTACTCGGTTCCTTGATAAGCGCCTAGAAAGACCCAACTTGAAGTCAAATCGGCCATAATGATCAAAATGCAGATATGAAGGACGAGTGTCTTTCTTGGCGGAACGAAAATAAACTAGCTGCAAACAACAGAAAGCCCAAACCAAAGCATAGGCGTCAACCAGAATAACTGGCAGTTCTGATTGTCTGAAAACTCACTGAAGGCACTGAGAAAACAAGCTGACGAACAAGGTTAATGTCAGGGGTTAGCAATGATGTCACTGCACTATAGTGTTTTAGAAAATGCTTAGGGGACTTGATTGTTTAGACCCAAATGGAGAGAATTAAATTGTTTATGTTCTGCGCATAACCAACAAACGGGCTAATGGGTTGCGTTAACTATTGTTTGGCGTGAAGTTTGGGCCAAAGGAGTTGAAGATTGATCGAAAACTTTTTTGCCACACAGGTGGGAACTATGAAGACGGATCATAATAAGTTTCGTTGTGCTCAAGGCTTCTGACAGTGTCACTAGTGGGTATTCGGGTGACTTAATTGATGCAGTGATGAACCATGTAAGGTGGCGCTCGGAGGCATATCCAGACTATATACAGAAACAAAAGGAAGAATTTGATTAATCCAAGTTGCCGGTGATCAAAGAAAATGTGTTGCGGGCAGTCCACGTGCAAATCCTGTGATACAGTGCATTGCACACTCGCCTGAAGGTGACTGAGTGTCTCGTTCCAGCTCAGCTAACTGTTATGTTACATCTCGTCGATTTCCTTCAAGATTGGGATGGATTGAACACTATACCCTCGGAAACTGGTCGTACCCATTTGGCACATCATCACGGCTTACATGTTATGGGAATGCAGTGAAAATTCTGTTCGTTTTCGACTAAAGGTTTATGCCACAAATTTGGTAGGTTTTTTTCCAACAAGCAGTCGACCACATGACGGATGCTCCAGTTGAATGTCGTAATTGCATTTACAGCTTGTGCTTACAATTCGAAAGTAAAATTTCCATCCGTTAATTTCCTGAGATCACCAATGAACTGAAGTTTGACCTTTTTGCAGTCCCTAAATGAATGCTACAGGTATTTTACTCAGCAGCACTACCATCGTTCCCAGTGGAGTATAAGAATGCTTCTTATTTTTTGCTCTTCAGTTTACTTGTGATTAGACACTAATCTTTATTTCCTTGCTCAGATGCATCATCACCAAGACAGACGTAAACACAGGACTTGACTCATCCGAATGACCTTAAAACAGGAACTGTGAGACACTGATGGCATATCTGAGTGACATAAACCAGCAATGTCTCAATCCGTAACGGTAATGCACAGTTTTATTGTATCAATTTTAAGTCAGGTCAAGCCAAGTAAATAGTTCATGCATCCGAAGGGCAGATAACCGAGAAACACGTTTTCAACTGGGACAAAAACTGTATAATGAATGCCTAAGAACATGAATCATTTATGATTTCACTCTATGCCTTACTTAAGTTTAAACAACACAGGTTCTAAGTTCTTTAGCAAGGGCAAAGCAATTGTGTGCTAGAGTACGTGCATGAACGTGTTTGCACATGGGAGGAGTGATGTAAGAGGAAATGCAACTCAATAGTTTTTTATAGGTTGGGAGGTGGCGGGTCGTATTCTTGTGGAAATCTGACAAGATTTAATGTGTTGGGGGATGATGAAGTCAACGAGTAGATATCGAGTTAATTCTCTGCAATGGTAAAGGAATTTGAGAGATATAGAAATTAGTTTGATAACTTTTGATAAGAAGCCGGAAAAACGACAAATGCATAGAGCCAATAAGGGAAAGCATATGAAAAAGACAAAAGTTTGATAACGCGTATGAGTATAAAGTGGGATTTGAGGCGCGAAGCAAAAATGTGGCTCGCATGCAGTGACTAAGACTCCGATCCAGTGTCACGAAAAAGGTGCTTTACTGCACCTTCGTGGGCCAGTCATTCTCCATTAACGGATACTGGGTTGCAGGCGTCACTAAAACGGAGCGATCTACACCTTCCACGAGAGGAAATATAATGTCTGAATATTAAGGTAATTAATAGGCATGTCTTCTTCCGTGAGTCATTTTTGAAGTTTTAAGATGCAGTTGTGATAAGCCAAAAATGAAGTGTTACAGAAATACAACAGACAAAGCGCTACATTGTCTGCTTACTTGATAAAGAGATCATGTCCGTGGTTTACGATGGAAGCTACAGTCCGACCGCGGTTCTTCGTGACAACTCGCATGTTCCCTACATCGGAAGAGCGGAAATTAGAAAGGTTTCCTGCAGAAAGGATGCTAGGGGTATTCGGGCTATCGGTACCTCGCGATTGCCCTACCGGAGCCTTTGACCAAAAGAATTAACCACAAGACAAGAGGGTCGTTAACCCAGCACGAGAACAAAGAGCAAGTTTATATTTACCACTGCCCAGTCTGCCGAAAATAATTCAGAGTGAAGTCTTGCGCGACAACCAATGAAGTATGGATTTCATTGCTTGTGTTACTCGCTGAGGTTTTTTGGACGAAGATTCCTTGGAAGTCCAGCTTCTAAGACGGGGAACAATTAGGGTTCACAATAAAACTTTTACTTCTCTCAAGAACCTGTTCACAAGGCAGGGAAGAGTGACTGAGATGAAGCCCATCTACTTGGACCAATTATTCTTCCACTTAGTCTTCCGATTGAGGTGCCAGTTCAAATCAACCTCCAACCTGGAGGACGAGGGGATTACTTCGTTAGACCTCTACCCAGAGACCTTCCAGACATAACTGCATCTTCATTTCTAGGTAAGCCATCCTGAATAGCCCGTTAGATCATAGAGGCGTGAAAGCCGTCACGCCGCTTCTCATTGAAGGTGCGCGCGCAGAAAAAAGGGGATAAAATAGCGTTTTGGGGACCTCTAGGAGTAGAGTTTACAAGAGGGGTACTGTAACGGGTGAATTGCTACCGGTAGCGAGAAAATAAAGAAAGGTATTATATCTAGATGAGAAAAGAATGAAAGAAATTTGCTCCTGTTGATGCAGTTAAAAGCGCTCTCGTAGTCAAAGAGACAAAGCTTCACTCCTTTGCTTTTGTTGTCCAGTGCCAAAGAACGTAACGTGTTAGGGTGCCTAGGGCGTCAAGTCTGGACAAGGAAGATCGGTAAGCAAATTGGTGGGGGTCAGAAAAGTTCAAGGAAAATGCGAGATGTGGGAAGGTTAATTTTTCCAAAATTTTCGAAGCTACTGAAATACATGTGATAGGACAGAACTTGGAGTACCCTTCTTCAGGACTGGGAGTTTTGACAGATGTCCTCCTGCCATCAGGAATTTCACTGTCACAAAACACTTCAGAACGAAATTCAAAAAATGAAGGGGACAGCGTGGCCTCTTTCTTGTTGAAGACTATGATACCATCCGGCCTATAGGACTTTGAGCATAGGACAACTTCTTGATAAGCATCTGGAGGAGAAAAACGAAGGCATTTAAGTGGAAAAGTATAGCGTTTACTAGACTAAAATAAATGAAAAACTGTCATCGAAGCGATTAAAATCATCAGCAACTATGCTCTCATTTTCCACCACTGCTAGCCCTTCAAGTACAGAATTCTATTTGAATTTCTACGAAAACATTGGATTCCAATTTCAATAAAAAGCTTGTTAATTAACAGAAATGAGATCAATCAACTTTACTTAAACTAATAAACGGCTATTCCAGTTCTGTTCAGATTTCTGAGTGAAAACCTGTGCAAAGTTATCTCCCGACAAATCGATCCAATAAAGATCTGTTTCGTCAGTTTTATTCACCTATCGAACGTAAGACTATGGGGGTATCGGCACCAGTTTGGTTTACTTCTCACCAATGAAACCGTAAAACGAGACTACTGAGCTGGTTATCTAATCAACCCTCGGTCTACTTTCATTATTTTGGATTAGATCTCAAACACTGAAAATTCACTAAGGTGAAGGCTGGTAGTGATTTGTTTCACTGAGCTAGACAACTAAAATGCTAAAATCCCATCGCCGTCAGAAGTGATATTAATTACGTAGCAGTTACGTAAACCCGGGTTTGGTGGAAATTCAGCAATGCATAATAGGCTACCAAACCGGTAAACTCCTGCATCCGAAAAACAAGAAAAAATATTATTTTGTTTTCTTCTCTTGGTGGCAAACTTCGCGGAATTATTGCACTGTGATTGCACTCACACTCTGTCAACACTGCTCTGGCGCTTCTCAGAGCCACTTCAGTTGGAAAGGCACCAAGCGTAGCAGTTCTGGCCGTTAGCTAGCTGTCGAGAGTAAAACAATTAAAACTATGGAAATTAGACAGAAGTACGAATGGTTCCATCAAGTACACAAAAGAAATGTATGAATACAATAGCCCAATTGATCGCCATCTCTGTACATGTACGGCACAAACCTCCTACTGTTTACCCCCGTCGGGACCCTTGGTTTGTTAGTGAGCGGAATTCTACCGGATTGCCTACACTGAAGTAAATGGTTGATCTAAGGGACCTCACCCTCACTCTCCGATCAGAACATAACCTGAGAGTCTCAAAACCAACTGGAGGTGACCGACTTCCCACTCCATACCCGCTTCGGGTGGAGCTATGTATCCTGAGTGTACAGTACGTTTGTTAGATGCAAATTCCGGTAAGCATTGTGCTCCCCCGTGGTTGTCTAGAAATCAAAATTAATCAATCTTCCCAGTACTGGCTGTAGAGCATCAATCAAGCCACTGGAGAGCGCTGAGCATTCGTCTTCGTCCTCCGACTGAAGTTTAAAAATTTAGACGACGGAAAGACAGTGAGAAGAACCTCTTCAGAAGCTGTTTGAAGTCAACGGCCACTTGGGGGCATTTTAGGAGATGCTTGGAGCCAGTGGCCTTCCTGAATTCTGCGACACCGACCTCCGACCATCCTGGGAAGTTTGGAGACTCTAAGCACAGTATACAAGGCAAAAAGTCTAATGGGTTGATGGATAATCGGAGTCCACTCGTGACTTCCAATACTAACCACGTCAATGGACCGGTTTATCCAGAAGCTCGCAAATCTGTACTCTGCGCCCACGGTTTTCAATGATGCCTGTTTGTTTCGCGTCAGGTCACACACGAAAGACAGCGAACTACCACTGAATTACGTCAGTATTACTATTTGTGACTCTCCTTGATGTCTATCATTGGCAAAATTGTGTGTCAACACTTTTCTTTCAGCCTTAATTTATTATATTTTCCTGTGGTAAAGTTTGTGCGCAGCAGTGGAAACAGCCTATGAGCTGACCTATCTTGGCAAGGCACGCCTGACCAAGTCAAAAGTTGTTGCAACGTTTATCATATATATATATATATATATATATATATATATGAGATACATTTTTTGATATTTTATTTCCCGCTAAACGATGATCGTATTTTAAAAGCCAAACAAGTAAATGAGTACAACCAAGCAAATGCGTTCAAGTACCGCTTGAATACAACTAGCGTGGATGTGTGATGCACAATATTACAGATGAGCAAACAACGAGAAATCCCGTCAACCGAAAATTAGTTGACGATTTGTAGATTTAAATGCCAGTCAGGCAATGGTGGATCTGAGCAAAACTTGCGCCTTCGTAGGTCACGACAGACAAACAGACCACCGAACTAGAAGCCAAGTTTAATGAACCCCCGTCCGCTGTGCACCGAGATACAGACAGTGACATGAAAAATCAAATCACAGTGCGCATGTGCACATAACACTGGGAAAAGAGAGCAAGATGAGGAAAGAAAGTTTAATTTCAGTAGACACGACAAAATTATCGGCGAAATAGATTAAAGACTTATGACATGGCTTTCTCTAAGTGTGAATGTAAAGGACGACGCTTCAGATGATCAGAGAGCACAGATGTTTCGTAAGGAGGGGGTGAAACCGGTGGGTTTGGTGTTGCTGAAAGCTGAATCCAACCTCGATGTTCAATCCACTTTAACAACGAAAAGGCTTTTTCCCATTAAGTTCTGAGTGTCGCGTTGATGAAATAGTGCTACGCGTGTATCCTGACCGGATGGAACGACCTGCAGGAAGGCGAAGTAGACATGGGACTTACAGTTTAATCAAAAGATCACGTGAAAATATATAATGTGAATCAGTGCTCGATAAAACGCCATCACAAAAATAAAATCATTTTGTGAAACTGTTTGATGTATGCGATGATCTTGGCGCCGCATTTGGCTCCAAGTCAGTATGGTAAGTTATTTACACATGCCAAGGTGTTCGGATATGCGTTAAGCATGTCCAGTGCTTTGCACTGGCGCCACACTCCAAACCAGTTAAAAACAGGTATTATTGACACCGATGAAAACCGTTCCCATTTCGCTAATCCTCAGTCCCGTGCCTGATGGAAAGTTAACGAAATATCCAATCTTAGATGTTTATTAATCCACGGGAGGTGGCATGAGTCTAGCACTCCGATTCGTGCACTTTGTCCTTTGTTATCAAATAGTGTATTTGTATTGTTGTCATTACATTAACCTCAAAACCCAAGGCACTACGAGCCCACGAAGAATAAAATTTGATTTATTCACGGACAAGCAGAGCAAGTAACGGTAAAACTACAGAATCCACGGGCGTTGCCGCTGTTCTTTGGTATCTTTGGGCCGTTTTTACATGGAGTCTATCAACTCGGCTATGATACATTCTTGCATCTGGTGCGGAAATTTATCTTTATTTATCCACACTGTAACTATTGCTGCTTTTGGCCCAACATGCGTCACTGAATGTTAACCCAATTAGGTGTGTAAAGCAATTACTTGCCTTGATAACAGCGTCATAATCTCGAATTCAGTGTTTATTGCGGAGATGGGCCAGTAAACGTCGCCTTCAAAACATCAAATGTTCTACACAACACCTAAGTCATTGCTAAGTTTTGGTATTAAAAAAGCCGACCATAAATTTAGGTGTACTTTCACGGAAGTAATATTTGACTGTAAAGAAACTATTCAATGCAGACAAAAATACGTAATCCTCGTGGAACGTGACGTGGGTTTCTCCCTGAAGGGAGCAAGTTCAATTCCAAGAAATTCGATGAATACATCTGTCATCACAACGACCAAGTATGCGCCATCTATTGCGCCTCTAGTCGTGACTCAATTACAGCGCGAATATCTCTTTGAGGAATTTTTCCTGTGAATGACGTTTTGTGATTGTTCGGATTACCACGAGCGCGCATCCACAGACAATACAAACTGCTCGGCTGATCATTATGCGCAGTAGTTTCAGCCTATGGACAAAACCACTAAGTACTCTAGTCCGTTGCGTGGTTCATACAAATCACATTGCCAGTGACAGTCGGAGAAATTCATTTTTGTTAGTCTTTTATTGAGAAGGATCTACGCAATACAACATAAATTTTAATGTCCAATTAAAAAGAGAGATTTTATCACTATCTCTTACCAATATTGTGAAAATAAATTGTTTGCCTGTCTCGATGTGACGGATTTTCTGATTCTGTGAGATGCGTTTGCTAAATATTGTTCGTTAGTTATCACATGTTTAGTGACCCTGTACAGTCTGGAACTGAGAATGAAAGTTCTAGAGTGCTGACAATTTGACGTTACTCATCTATATTCGGGTAACACGATAGCTCACTGAACCACTGCCACTTGATGAACTTGACATGAATGTCCGTTTCGATCTAAACTGAAATTTCGTTCAGCTGAAAAATTTCCCGATCAAAAATTATCAAAATCAAATTAGAATCCACTATGGAAAAATTACTGCTAGCTTGTTTTAAGATGTACAATTATGGGCGCAATATTCTGCGAAAGAGTGGCATCTACCAAACAGATGAGCTAGCTAGTGTTTATAAGCCATACAAACCCTCATATCCATAGCATAAAATTCATGGTTTCTATATGTCTCATCCTGAATTGTTTTTCATTAATAGAAGTGATTAACTTTGCAAAAAAACGTCACGTTCAAATGGCACAACTACAGCTCGCATAGGAAAAAAGTAGAACGAAGCTGCAGACAGATTCACATTTACCGGAAAAATAGAATACTATGTGACCTTCACAACTTAGGCAACATTTTCCAAGAATATCTAAGAGTATACCACAATCCGCCACTTGACTTAACTACGGATACTTCCGGGACTAATGAAACGGATTATGCGAACACTTTCGTTTCAGTAGGCAACAGCATAAAGAATCAAACAATCAAACCGATATTCTTCTCGTCTAGCAAGAACTGGCAAATCTTCTGAATAATCAGCCGAAAGCTTTGGAGTTATATAGTGAGCAAACAGGCCAGCAATTTAGTCGATAACACATATGTATGCTCAACCATGGCGCATTACGAATCCACTAGGGAGGTCAAATTGAGATTTAGTCACAATAATTTCAAACGCGCTGCCAGAAATCCAGCGTCGATAAACGATGACAATCGGTAGACCCATTACTAGCTTTCAGTAATTTCGTGATCATTTTGATGTGAGATCCAGCGTTCCAAGTATGAAATTCCTTTTAACCTCATACTCCAAGAATTTTCAGAATTTCGAAGTTTATATCCAACGATTAGGTGGCTCGTTAAATTACCAAATCAAGAAACGAAATATATTTTCGGTAAGATCAAGATTCAGACCGTGGCATGCTTTTAAATGAAGCACAACACGGATCCAAGTGTGATTTTACCCGATTTGCATGAAACTGAAAAAACCACTATACTAAGGATTATATGTCTACCAAATTCTGGCTGAGCGAAACTCGGAGCCCTTTAAAAAGACACTGTCGGTTTTTGTATTGTCTGCTTTCTTAGAAACAAAGGAATACCTCCATCAAAACAACGACAAAATTTTCCCTATTCGTATTGCATTTTTTGTTCTTTATTCCTGAAAAATTAAATGCTCTGGACAAGAACAACAAGGCAAGATAACTTCTCAGAACAATTTTCTTTCATAAATGTCTATTTTCTAGGTGTTCCGTAGTGTTCCAGCATTTTAAACTAAATCAGGCCACAAATTAATAAACTATGTCAGGAGCGTGCCTTTCATGCAGGAAATCCATCACATCCGAAGATTAGGACAAATCATGCCATATTTTTCTTGTTTACTTTTGCACGACTAGAATGCAGAAAAACATTCAGATCTTTTGATGGTGCACCTGGTAAAGTGACAGTTTCTAGGTCTTTGTATCACCAGTCTGGTTCAAATCCTAGGTGCTTCTCAAGCTACTTACGAGTGAATATCCCTTGGCATCGCCTGTAGAACGATCGGATGCTAATAGGTGACATAAGCATACTACTAGGATCTCTGTCTTGTGGAAATCCCACACCGAGTGTGAGGTGTGCACTTTGTTCACACTACTCAACCAAAAAAGGCTAGCAACTAACAAATCAAGCATATGAACGGCATTCGAGTTCTTTAGGATTTATGCAGTATGCGGAAATTTATTTAAACATCACCGGAAAAACCTGTGGTCGCTTGACAACGAAGTTCACGCATCATAAACCTGACCGCGAGCTACTTGAAAGGGCTCAGTTCCGCAACTACGATCACTCTGACTGCCTCTAGTTACGTGAACGAAGTAACCGTGATCATGACAATGCTAACAGAGAAACGAGAAAAAGACATATATAGGAAATGAGTAATTGAAATTACAAACATGTCAAGTTCTTGCTAAACGATCTTACTGCGTGCCCGGATGGTTCGCAGTATCAACCATCCCACATCAATTTTCTCGCACACACACAGACAATGCTAGTGCATCCGTGGACTTGTAACCCATAAGCACTTGGTTGTAAACACCGCTGTCAGAATGGTTACCCCAGGCAACCGTCACGTCGGCCGAGTACACGCAAGGCCATGCTCTGACACTATTTTTTACTTATAACATCATTGAGAGAAATCAACAAACTAGAACTAATTTAACATTGACATAAAAAAACACGATAGCCGATTGGGTCTGATGCACATGTAACCCAATGCACTGAACCATACTGGCAGAAATACACCTTGATCATAAGGCTGAGATTTCTGCACTTGATTTGGTTCTCAACCAGCAATAAATTGCCATCGACCACCGATGCCCATGGAGTGAACGTACAATAAACAACCTAAGAAAGCTTATCGAAATTTATTAACATTCACAACTTTTGAAGATACTAACCATCGCCAACGCCTCTCTCAAGCTGCATATTCAATTTGATTATATCTTCAGTCAAAAAATCTTCAACTCCACTAGGCATGTCTCGACTTCCGACTGTGCAGTAAACCGTAGGCGTTGTTACTCTTGATCTGACTGTGGAAGCATAACCCAAAGTGGAAGCGGTGAGACAACTTCGTGTGGTACTGCATGCCGAATTCAGACGATTTGATGATCCTGTTTGACGACCTCGAGGTCTGCACTGCAAAACTTGTCGAATGGAATCGGGCATTTCTCCAATGATGAGACCTTCGGGAAACTGTTTCCATGCCACCTGGAAGAGGTCAATATACTTCAATAATAAATCAATGCTGAACGACAATCAGAATGTGGACTAGTAAATGGAGAACACTATGCAACAAACTAAAAGAAACAATAAGTGATGACATTGATCATTCCCTTCGGTGTCGTTTAGTACCTGGTACATTGCTTCCGTTTGCCTCTTCGCAACCGAGATCATCAAGTAAACAAGATAAGCTTGAAATTAATGAGTAAAATAAACTAATGTAAGAACGTCAGTGAAGTAGTCATCAAGATTTCGATACCTGAAACAAATACAGGTGGTAAAGGATTCAACGGAAAACTCGCGTGCAATTTCATAATAACAAGCGACAAATAATTGTCTGGAACGCATTATTCATTCGGTATTGTTTGCTTATATCTGAACATTGAAACATGAAATATTAATCGATTACATTTGTCAAATGTGCCAACCAAACGTCTCGACTTCCAATTTCTACAAATGTGGATTTGGGAGGTTCGGGAAGGCATGGGGGTAGAAAAATCGGAACAATTACTGAACAGCAATATGTTAACCCTTATCATTCCTGGCGGCCAAAAATAATATTTAAATCAGAAGATTACAATGATTATATTATCCATTCACGAATAGCTGCAAAATAGAAAAGAAAAACAACATCATTCGTGTACCTATAGGTTAGTCAAGTAAATGATTGGCTCTGCGAATGGCGTCTCTGCACTGGACAAAAATATGCAAAAGTAGTCTGTAACTGGTTAGGGAACGTTTGACAGACAACTGGTAATACGTAGGCAACACTTGATACCTGGATGCTCAATAGGCGCCACGAATGTCGCAGTTTTGCGATGGGGGAGCAAAATTAGAATTATTGCTTAAGGAGTAAAAAAAATTCCTGAATTCCGGAAAATTTGATTTAAACATTTCACCATCGAATTTCTGCCGTAGGACACGTCTTTCTCCTCAGTGCATGAGGCTGAATCAAATTCACAAAAACTGCAAATCGACTAGATTATCTAGTTTACCGCCGTTAATTGGTCATTTCATTCACAAAAATATACAGGAAGAAACTCTTTCACACTAACCTTAAGACCACCGGAAAGCAGGAAAAGATTGCAGTAACCACGTTGGACCAAAGTGGTAGCCGCTCTTGGTGCAATTCTTTCGTCCTCGTCGTAAATAATGATGATATGACCCGGCTTGTTACGGAAGGCAAGCATTTCGGGGGTTTCAAAATTCACGCTTCTTGAAAGCATTGCGATTGGATAGTTCAATGCTAAAGCATTAAAACCACAAAGAACGTTAGTCACCAAATGAAATAAGACATTAAAAAAGAAGGTACGACCGCATAAAACGAGTATGATTTTTGGGCCTTTTGTAATAATATTCTCGGACGCATTGAAATATACAAACTCGCTCGCTTTTTTCTTTTCGTTGCTTCTCACGCAAAGAGCATATTCACTCGCTTTCGGGTGCTATTAATCCGAGGCTCTGATAAAAGCGCAAGAACTTAATCGGAAATATCGTAATGCGTTTGGATTTAATCGCTACACACTCAGTTTTTACAGTACATTTTACCAACCAACTTCCTGAGAACAAAACAGCCAGTATGCTCTGACGTTTTGCTTTTATTGTGGTCGGATACCATTTTTTACTGTCACTTCCGAATCCATGAAACGTTTGCATGACTTCAGATGAGATGGTGCTACTACCTGTCTCCAACCTTTCTGTCATCTGTATCCGTTCACACTAAAGAATTGGTTTACTGTGGAATTCCCGACTTCAATATGTTACGCAGGCTCAGATCATAATGCAGTATTACGCCGATCCCAGAGAGGGAACAACAGCGAATGTGGACGTTTCTTGTATGGTCGCTAGTACTGAGGCGGTCGGATGTGGTCCTATAGAATTGACAGTAAAAATGAACATTAGAAACAACCAACAATAAGCCACGCGAGTGAACCAATTAACGGTTCAACGAGAAGCAACCAAGAGAGCTAAAAAAGGATTATCACGCATCACCAACCGAATACAGTCAGACTCTATGGTGCGAACCGAAAAACAGTATGTCAAATGGACACCCTAACCGGGTGACAGCAGTGCAGCCAACCAACAAGCCCCTCGCAAACGCACACATTTCCAATCTCGGCAGCTCAAAGCGACCTACAGACAAGAAGCCAATCAGACCGAAAATCAAATGAGCGCACAATCTGGTGGGCAAATGATTGGTGGGCGCGCACTGAAGTTGATCAAAGCAAACAAAAACTTTGAAATTGCGAACTCACAAAAACAGACTGATCTGATCATTAGTACCGTCCTCAACAGATCAACGACCACGCAGCTTAAAGGACAAGAAGCGCATTCAAAGTGTCGCGTGTTTGCTCGTTTGTGTGTATGCTTGTGCTGGTATATGAGTCCGACTGTGTCATACGGTCGGACGTGTGAACGAGTAAACCGGTGTAGTGATCCGCCAAGCAATATCTGAGGATCCAACAATCCCCAAGCTTTAATGTTAAATCAAAAATACCTATACACATCGTTTTAGTTCAGCTCAACTTTCGCAAACACCAGGCCCTGGTTCCTGTAAGGAGAGGGGCTGTGAGAGCATGTCAAAGACTGATGAAAATTTTCTTTCGGTACAACAGGCCATGCTACAGTGAAGCAGCCTTACACCAGAAAAACAGGTTCTACTGACAAAACCTTTTGGAATGGGATGAGTGACATACGGGTCAGGGATCTGAACGACTGTAGGCCGCGGAGTAAAGTGGGAATCAGCTATGAACCCTAGTTTGCGGATAAAATGAAATTGGTTTGATTTTCGGGACACGTTCAAAGGCGAGCGGAGGGTTGCTTGAAATAAAGACCACAGGAGGGACAATGAGATCGATAGACCGGACCTAATAGGCCAATGGGCTTCGACCTGGATCGGCTTATATGAATCGTTTGATCACGGCAAATAAACCAACGATTCTGTTCGCCAGCTAGATGCCATCCGCTCGTTCTTAGTTAATCAAGGAGGGCGGGATCAAACTGCGATGACGATGCCCAACTAGGATCACCTGAGTTAACAACAATGATAAGGCAACATGAAAACAGTTTTGGTCGGGTGGCCGAAAAGTGTAATGTGCATGGCTAAAACTGCTAATTACAGTAAATGCGATTTCATAAAGCTTAAAAACTGAATGCACTACGTGCATATTTTTTCCACGCAGAAAGAAAATCTTTAAATCCATTTTTCCCAAAGTCCGCTGCACAGCATAGACAGGCAAGCACTACCACTTGTTTGGAAACCTCTAGCATCTTTCCCGTAAATAATCCGATTAACATGCTTTAACCTGATTTATTTTACATCATGTTCAAGTTGAATCCAGACGGAAACTACAGTAACACAAATTAATTTTGTTTCTTTAAAGGCAGATTTGGTAATGGAGACGGATTTCTGTGACATATCCCAATAGTAAGCGTCGCGAAATTCCGGGGCAGCCTAACAGAAAGCATTTACTGATGCTGCCCCACTACTCTGAAATCTTTCAGTTGGAATATACCATAGATGTAAGTTCATTTACGTCCCTAGCTTAGGTTCATTTGCGTCAGCTTACGGAAAACGACTCCAACAAATAGCTCAGGTCCAAAGCAAATGGAAACAATCGCGATTTTGGAAAGGAGACCGGTTACACTTTTGCGATTTGGTACCATCACAGAGTTGAGATGAGTCCCAGAGACTCATCTATGTGAATCCTGATTTCATGAGCAATATCATGACGGAGTTTTTTCTTCACAAATTAACGAAAATAATTCCCCAAGTTTTGTACTCTAATTTCGTTGTAATTTAATGCAAAATTATGGAGGACAGATAGATGGATACAGAACTACTGTTTACATATTTCAGCAAAAGAAGAGCCAAACCGCACCTTGAAAAGTTCATCGTACATCTTAGGGAGCACAGCAGGTTCGGAAGCAGATAACTGTTTGGTTCCCAAGGTAGCTTGCTAAAACTTAGTTGCATTGAACCGGTATGCTAAGACTGTGATTAACCACCGCAGCCTTTTCCATCAAAACAGATTTCGCCCAATTTAAAACTTCAGAAGCATTTATCAGACTTCAGGTCGATGGTTTAGGATACCATAGTGTTTGGAACTCAGAGAAACTAATCCGCGCAAATTTAGCGACACAGTAGAAAACACTTGAATCTATCGTTTGGTTGGTTGCTATGGCTGCAATCCATTAGAAAGACAAAGTACCTCGTGATCTGCACCTCCGACATGAGATAATACCGAAATGATTGTACATAGTCTCACATGAAAAACAGACATGGTTAGAAGCCATCAGAAACTGAGAGAACGGACTGGGCTATAGGCATTAATAGAAGAATTAAGTGATTCCAAAAGACCAAGCTCTAAAACAATCGAGGCAAGTCCACCATAATTCGTCACTAGTAGAAAAAGAACTTCAATCGGTAGGTGCACACTCGGTACCTCTGAATAATCACGAGATGCCCTCCGGAAAACATCTTCCACGCGCATACCTCAGGTTATATGGTCAACTTTATAATCGAGAAACACCATTCTTACATAACACTCGTAAGTAATAGTGATACATGCAAGTATCGTGAGATGACCTGTCCCATTGGATTATATGGATAAGGGTGGCAGTGAGTGACGTTCTTGAGTTAGAAACTACTCTTTGTTTGTATATTTCTTTTGATTCCGACCCCATGTTTATCTGCCTAGTGTTCTTTGTCCATTTCACTTTAAAGTATGCAATGCTTCAAGGTAGAAAACTACCAGAGATTAGCAGGAAACTAATGGTTCTAAGACTTCAACTGAAAACTGGACTGCCATCAACATGTACAAAATAATTCAAATGCACCTTACAAAAACGATTACTACGGTATACTCTTGCGGCGCACCGTAAGCCCCACTGACTCCAATAATACCGACGCCAACCCGACACTGGATCATTTGACACGGTGGAGGGTGCCATTAGGATGTTTAATTGATAAACGAACTTACGGATGATACCTAATAGCTGGTTTTGTGGCACTGAAGACGATATATTATCGTCAGCTGTGACTGTGCCGACGCACGATTCCATCGTGGTAAAGAAGCTGTCCAATCCGTCTGAGCATCTGGTGTAGTCTTATCGTGATAGCTTTATTCGGGTGTTTTAGTGCAAGGATTTCTACAGGTCGGTGCGAATTACTGGCTGATAAAAAATAAGAATGCGTTTTATTTCCTCGAAATTTATTTTTTATTCGAAACATTCCACAAATTTCAAGTCCCCGAACGGAAGCCCTATTGAACTTCGAGCGAACAGATATCTCGGAACACAATGCGCCCTGGGCTTGGGGGGTTAATACAATCAGAAGCAAAAATTCTGTTTCAAGTTTAGTTAAACCAAATATGATTGCCATCAGGACATGGTGACTAATAAGGTCAATCGTAGCAACAATGATGAAGACAAGTAGTATGTTCGAAAAATAAAAAGAATCTGTAACATGCTTAACTTAAGATAATAAGGCCGGAGTTATTTTGCAACGAATGTTCGTTTCTGAATTTCGCTTAAATTGTAAACTCAAGACATCATTTAGTTGTAATTGGAATAAACAGAGGAGTTTGAAAATGGCCACTGGTCAGAAATGAGGGCAGGAATTCAAATTAGCTGGTCTAGTCCAAGTTCGACTGCCTTCGATTGAGTGAGCGGAGTCGTGCATTGCTGAAAGAACAAAATTTCCCCGGGAACACGACCGGACCTGTGGTTTTGGACGGAATCTCCAGTCACGCGCACTCACTGGTTCAAATAAGAATATTTAAGGAGCGAGATTCGTAGCGATGTATTTAAGTTACAGTAAAAACTGTACTCATCTAAATCTCTAGAAATCAAAGGTGGACTTTCAACTGATCGTTTAGGGTAAAATACACCGTTCTGAAGAAAAAATCGGTTTTTTGTTATTAATCAACTATTGTTTTGCTCACCTGAACTGAATGTCCTGATGATGCACTCACAATTCAAATTTGAGTAGATCTCTTATTTCTTTAACTTCGCTCGCAGCTCGCTTTGTTGGCTTAATTGTGTTTCCTATAATTAACTTGACCTGATTTCCACATGAGCAGATGGTGGGGATCGATTTATTATTTTTCATTGCTTGTGAAGTTTCGTTGACAAGTTTAAGTCTTGTCTGGAGAGTCGAGGAATTTACGCTCAGTTCATCAATCATATTGCCGTTGGACTGTTTAGTTGATTTTTTTTATTTTGTTGCGCCCATTTCAATGATGTTTCACCGGTCATTTTCAAGTTAACTCCCTTACTGTTGCCTTTTGAGTGTACACTGACTGTACAACATGATTTGTGTGCATATTCCGATATAGATGGACTGTTTAAATCCCCGTTCGCTTGGTTTACTGTAACTCTGGCTTGAACACGGTCTCTTGTTTTTTATTTGCACGCTCAATTTTATGATCATGAATTCGGCTGCATTCACATTTATTCCCGGTCTGTTCACACAGGTTTAATAACAAATAATTTGCTAACATCGCCGTTCGTCTACTTCAGCTGAACTACATCAGGATCAATCAGATTCACGATTAAATGGTGCAAATGCCCGTGTCTGCTGTAGGATTACAAGATTCAATAGAAAATGAATCCCACATTCTGACGGCACGTGAAAATCAACGTGTGAAGAAAGGGTTTTTTGTGCAAACTGAGGAAGACAGCTGTTTCCAGATTAATTAGTTCGAAACGATAAAAAAATGAAGGGCTGAAATCCGTCATTTGGAAAAAGATACTTAAAATACGAAGCGAATCCTTCGCGCTTGTGGACAAAGATTAGACAGTGCAGAAAGGTGCAGATATGATATGAATCTGGAGGGACTGGAAAAAGCCGGAACCTGGTAGAAGGCGGATAAAAATTAAAAGGTCAGTGTATACGAACGTTTCATCTAACCAAAACCTTGACATGAGCAGTGACTATTTGTTAGTATTGGACTTAAACCTTTCAATGTTAAATGATAAACTTGTTATTGTGAAACGCCTTGCCGTCTCCCCGTGTAAACGCTAAACAACGTGCCTCAGTGCTACCGATAATAAGGCAATCACCTTTTGATTCACTTCATTTATTTAACACTCATATGCATTTTTTGATTTCACTTCTGTATTTGGCCGCCTTCACTATGGAATTTTAAACAGCCTTCTGCTAAAGTAACCAAATCGAAGACATTCAAACCCCTGCTCAAAAACGATGTTTATAATTTTTTTCATGGGAAACGTAGACGGATTTGCTAGGAAGCGTCGGTCAACGTCACTTTGTCCAAACTACGAGTCATGGTATTCGTTCTTCTCTGTGCACCTTGTAATGGTCTGTGAACTGATGACCGAGGAAAGTGTAATTATCAAAGCAGCCCACAAAAATAAAAAATAGTTAAACAAAGCACTACACATAACGGACAGACTGCCCGTTTTTGCTTACCTGAAATGATGTGACACTGATCATAGTCATCGCGGTCGCGCACGTCAAGCAACAAGTATGGTTGCTCTCCAGCTGTCACGGGTTTCATCACATCTTTCTTCAAAGGCCGATCTGGAAACTGAGACTTCAAATAAGTGTCGTATTCCCCCACACCGCCAATGAGACTGATGAAATAAAGTCACGTTGCGCATTGGTATAAGGATCTTTTACGTTAAGAAGCAGAAAGTAACGTTAAATACCGCGTGATTAGGCACTGGCAGCAAAACAACGCTACAATTTAATATCACAAATATACGATCGGCTTATGTGAAGCTAAAATGCTATCCACATTTTATCTCATTCTAATGTGACAAACTGACTCGTTTACGGCCGGATTCCACAAGATTACTAGCAATGGCATTCAAAACTTCAAAGGGTTAATCAGAGTAAAAATAACCTATTCAAAAACAGCGATCCCACGGGATATAGAAAGACGCATCAGTACTGAAAATTTCGTACTTGGAAAACCAGTCCATGGTTTGCCTATCCCATTCTACCGCTTACTCAAACGACATACCTATCGACGTTGTAGTTTCGTCAAAATTGGCTGACTGAGACAGTGAGTATGAATGAAATAGTTGTTGCTACAATTTTATCTAATAAACAGAAGCATCCAGCAATAGAGTCCACGTCTTACTAGATGGTAAAATTGCAAAATCATGTTCGTTAATCGAAATACCTTTGGAGAGTTGATCGTGCTGTGCACGGAGAACTGTTCGCATTTCTGTTAGTGTCTATAGAATTGATACCATCGGGAACTTTACCAGAGGTCAATTCGTGTTTATCATCTGTGAATAAAGCAACAAACCTCAAGTGAATAATTACCACTGAGTACGTAGCTTGTTGAATTGATGGGTCTGCATTGTCGCTTAACCTGGTTTACCTGAATAACAAGTTGAACAAAGGTTGACATTTTCATCCTCTTGAAAATTTCGTCGTCACGAACTCGATAATCTAAATGAATCAATCAGCGGGTTAAAAAGACAATTACTCTCTCGAAATTCCTCCATTTTTTGTATGTATTTTGACAAACTTGCGCCTGTGTCCAGTGTTGACTTGATATCTTCATATTTGGGGTTTCGTGGGATAGCTCGTTGCATTGGCTGTTGCGATAAAGAAACCATAATGCACAATAACAAGTAAGCACTGGTGACACCGGAAGATTAAGTGAGTCTAGGACATTAGAGGAGACGATAAAACCCGCTGACTAATTGTACACCAAATCTAAACCGCTAACAGTCATTTCTGGTTGCTTCCGTGTTTTTCAACTAAACGTTATTATGACAAAAAATGACTTCCCTAATATGGAAACAGGATAAAACGATACAAGCAAAGCCAAAGTTCAAAGTGATCCACGTTAGGATCAAAAACGAACGAACGGACCAAGTGCTCGTGGTGATTCTCATGTATTTCACAACAGAAATTAACAAATTAATTTTAATATGAAACCATTTATTTTCGATCTTGGGAAAATGAGGGAGATTATACAGCCGAACACGAGCGATTCAAGACTCATTCTATAGAAACGAAATTGTGAACAAGAACTGTCAAATGGCAAAAGTCGACTTTGATTTGTCTTGTAGAAATAAAAACAGCAAACATGATACCGGGAATTTAAGGATTCAATTGACAGAGGAAAGCCATAGTGAGAGACGAAATGGGTTCAAACAGGAAAACAATTTAAGAAACGTTCATTTGAAAAAAATTATAATAATCTTTGCATTTTTTAACAACAAGTATAGAAACATTTAACTTTATTGAATCACCAAACAAACTTAGGTACTAGATGTGAAACTTCAAGGACTAACCTCCCAGGCACATTATTTCTAAAAACCTACCCCTTATTAGCTGTACGTTCTATCTCATTTGGTACGCCTACCAACCACGCATGCGATCTGCAAATAAAGGCACGAAAAACGTTTCTCACTGAAAAAACTGCCGGCCCTGTTAATCTCCTGCGTATTGATCTATCTGTCTGTATTAAGTATTAACCTAATTAAATATTAACCTACTTAAATATTTACGCTGATTTTCTCCTGTAGTAATGCTAACCACAATTCCGCCGTTCCTTGATTGAACACAAATCATGTGTCCGATGGGCAATTGATATCACAGAAAGAAAGAGTTGGCATGTGCGCTAAACTAAACGCAATGTTTCCTCATTATTCCTCACTTTTAGTCTCCTTTGTCGTAGATATATATATATATATATATATACACCAACATAGTTCTACCGATGAACCTGAAGGTCGTTCAAATGCCCGAGATCACACTAATCGTGAATTTTCGAGAAACGCACCATTGCCCTGACATCCTACGGGATGTTGCTATGTATCTGTCAGCCTCACGAGGGCTCATTTCGAGTGATTTGTTATCACAATAAAACCTCAGAGTTTGGTCGACCCGATCTCACTGATACTGTTGGCATCGATTGTCCCAAATTCACACCCTGATGATAGTGCCATGCCTAATAACACGAGATTCGACGTTAACCCTACTCAGTTTTCTAATGACATTTCCGTGTCGACGCAAAGCTAAAAGCTATCCTTATTTGCTATGAAATCAAATGGGGCAACCGTTTTACACTCACACCAACAGCCCAATTGTTGCTGACACATTCTGGAATGCGAATACTGCCTCAAATTCAAGTCAACAATGTATTACCCGTCCGCCAATGAGGCTTTCATTTCACCTCCTGGTAGGAAAGTCGTTTATCCAGTACGTTCTCGCTACCAGAAAAAACACGAAAATCTAACTCGTGATTTTTTCGGCATGAATGGTATTCATTCTCTGTCACTACTGTATCCACGTTACCTTTGCTACCGTTGCTACACCGGTACTTGTCTCTCTTCGTTCTCACGGAATTTAGTCAACTGGTTCGTTCGTTTGGTCTCACAACATCCTCAGAGAATTTCAGCTCCGTTGATGGTTTCTCGGTCTGGCTGGTCTCCTCTGATTTTCTACTCAGAAATGTCTAAATTCTGATTCCGGAATTTTTAATCGTTAACCATTGCTCGATGTAAATTTATTTGGAAGACGATTTTTGCAACTTTACTACTAGCGACGAATCTGGATCGTGCTCAACATCATGTCGTGGATCCGGTGTGTAAGCAATTTTGCAGATTAGCGTGCCGTACAAACTCACATTGCACGCATTCACTCGTTTAAACCAAAGTAAAATTCCGTTGTTTAAGTATTCTAACCCATTCCTCCACACATACATCGACAGGTTTCTTAGATTCTAGAAAGGATTCCTTAATGGAATGGAGCTTTGAAAGAAAAAAGAATAATTTTGGATATCGTTTTCCCCACAACATATTTGGTTGCGTTTCCTTTACTGAACAAGGGGACTGTTCAGTTCTGCTTGAGCAGCACTTTCAACAGTTTTGGCTTTTAAATTTTGTATTCCTTGACGTTTACTTTTTTGATGATGTAATTAGGAGAGGGGATAACTGGAAGGTGAGGTTTTGCTGCCAAAGCTCCCGAAAGACGTTTGACAGTGTAAACCATGGGCTGCTCCTAAACCAATAGGACTATATGCGTTTAGCTATAGGATTGATAAATTGGCAAAACGCTTATCTCTGAGATTGTTTTTTATGTCAAGGTGCAATTTAAAAAAACCAACGAAAGCAAGGACCACTGGCGGAGTTCCAAAAGGTCGGTGCTGGAACCAGTAATGCTTTCGATCTGTGTAGTAGATTTAACGGCAGTAATTACACCTCCGAAATGATCATGTCAAGGTTCTGTGAGACTCTGACTAGTCTCAGATCGAAGAAGCATTAGTTGCAATACACTGGTGGATAGTTACGTGGAACTTACTAGTAAATGTGACAGAGTCTTCGTGTCTTTACTTGCAAAGGCACAACTGCCACACCTATCCTACCTTTTACCTTTTAGTTCCTTTATTATTGAAATAACAGTGTACATCATTCTTCAGGAAGAGGACCGCGGCCAATACAGAGCTGTCAAGTGGGGACGTTGGCCGGCGGTTGAGTTCGAACCCGCAATCTTCGCGTCCAAAAGCCAGGACCTTATCCGCTTGGCCACCACCGGTCAGTCAGACGGGTACCCATTGCCCAGAAAGCGGAGGCCAGGGGCCTATGGATCGTCGTGATGGCCAAATTTAAGCCTGAAGATGATAACTTAAACAAACAGAGCCATCTACCAGCTAAACAGAACAATTACGTCAAGGAACCCTGGGGATGCGGAACGTACAGCACTAGCTTTGGCCTCTCAACTAGCCAGGGACGCCGATACCTTAAAGAAAAATACAAGAGCGGTTCACCAGAATGATGTTCAACCTAAGAAGGCGTTAGTAATGCAACAGTTGGCTTTGAATTTGTTTTCACTGAGGTCTACTTGAACTAGAAGTAATCTAATTGAAGCATTGAAGCAGCCAAATGAGTTACCAACCGCTAAAAATCGTCTCTTCTTCTGTGACTAAAACCCTGTCCACCGAATCCACAAATGGAAACTATCTAAACCATTTGTCGATAAGACCATCCGAGTCCAATTCTTTGCTTTCAGAGTTATCAGCAGCTGGAGTAAGCTGGATGGAGAAGTAGCGAAAGCCAAGAATGTTGCAATCTTCAAAAAGAACCTAGACGTCGCACAACCACATGTACTTCAGATTTCCAATGACTCCGGGGGGCAGCTAGTTGCAACCCCGTCAGAATGTCTCTTCACCCACTTTTCGTAACTCTTAGCAAGTTACTAACCTAACATTTTTCGAGGGCGGGTGTCTGACCTTAGGCATGACGACTGGACTTACTGACTACGAGGTCATACACAATCAAAGTGTTGGTTTCTGTTAATCTCGCAGATGACAGTCCCATTTGCAAAGAAAGGACAAAAAGAAAAGAGAAAAGTAACAAAGAAAGTAAAGGGTCTCAAGAATTCAAGGCACAGTGATATCCGGCGACTCCACTGTGCAAGAAATTGAGTTAGCACTGGCAACGGTCATCAGTCTTGTGCTCTGATCTGATATAGCTTCGATCTTAGTTCAAAAGACGAGCAGTTTCGTTGGCTGACGACCGCAGCACACTTATCGGACCCGAAGGATACATATTATATATTCATATATATGCCGGCTTGAAACAAGCGTGGTGCCAATGCAACAACACGTAAACAGAATTTCACAAAGGACATGTTCGGGGTTGTGCCTCCAACGGCTTCAGTACTAGTAAACTTGCTTCCCAAACTTGACGAAACTGGTGTCCATGAATTTCTGGTGCCCTTTGCCTTTTTCTGTTGCACGATATATACTTATTCGATATATTATCTCAACTATGACTGCCGAGTCGAAGACACCATACGACACAGACTATACTGTTTTGTCTGTTATGTTTAAACCAGCGGCGTTTCGCTCAAATGACCCGGCGTAATTTGCAACCTCAGAGCTGCAGTTTAAGGCAATTAGGGTTTCCCATCAGATGACGCAATCTACCTACGCTTTGGAATCACTTCCCGCCGACGTTATCCCAGCAATAAGAGACCTCGCACTAAACAGACCTATGGAGCAGCCGTACTATCGGCTTAAAAAGGCTTCGTCGCAGCATCACCTCCCCTCAAGGAGAGAGCATCAGCGATAAATGCTCGCGCGACACTCTATTGGCAACACAAAACCTAGACGCCAGTTGACACATCTCCAATTCCCTGCTGAAATGGACTCTGAGATCGTTCGGAAACTGCGGCTAGAGTCACTTCCAGTCCAACTTTAGACCACGGTGATGGCCCTGCTTGAAGACTCGTCTTTGGACAGGGCAACTCTCATTGCCGACAAGATTGTCGCACGCGTCGGTAGTACGGTTAAATCCTTCATTGCTACAAAATCGCGCAACTGCCCGAGTGTACACAGAGACGAGTCGCCAGAGAGGTACCATGCTTCTTGATCCATCCATCCTCGCCTTGCATTTAAAGACAGAGTAAATGTCCCGACCTGGACGGACTACAACGCCGGACTACATCAGACATCCCACAGTCTCAACCGCTTCTAGCGACCGGCAAGTGGAAGTGGTCGCCTCTTTTTGGTATCATCGCTTATTCGGGCCCAACCACAGTCAGTATGAACTCTCCCGAGTATTATTTTCTTTAAGAAAAACCAAACGTAGGACAAGAAAGGCTGCAGGATTGTATGAAGAAAACACAAATTCAAACTTGTTATGCTATCTGTACTTGTCTTCTACCTTGTGCCGGTTTTTCGCATAATTTTTACTAAATTGTACTGCACTGGTACGGGGTTTGATTTTAAGCCGGTTTGAATTAAAAATAGTATGACTTTTCGCAACTGGCTCTCGTCTAACAGTTCAGGTCTCATCAGGTGCTTTAAAGCCATGAAACTTCATGAAAAAATATCCGAAGTAGTTGCTACAGTAACTACCTCTTCTCTACTCGGTTCCGTTCAACGACCGACGGCTAACCAGTCATTACTTTAACTTCTCTCCTTTAATCAAGGGATCAAAGATCACAACGCCGGAAGGAATTGGCAAGCAATTGCTAAAACCGGACAATCGGCACGATGCCAATGGATATGTTCTTTACCGTCGATCAGAGGGGACCAACACTTTATATCATGCTTTGGAGAGACAGTAAATGGTTGAGGAAAATAAGTCACAGGAAATAAATTTCTGCCGACAAAAGTTATTTCACAAACTGCTGTTGCCCTTCTTTATTCGTCTCAAAACGCATCCGCAATGCCATTCTACAAAGCATCTCCAGGTTTGCACATCCTTTCTGTATATTTGCTTAAATGAATCACCCAGTGTTAGGCAAAAGGTTTGCCGAACGGTTGCAATTTTCGATCCCGAATAGCAATAAACTACTCTGGACGCGAATTAGAATGCAATGCGTACCAGTGTTATCCTTGCAATAGTAATACTACAAGTAAACGTACATCGACTTTCTTGCGGAGCGACGCCATGTTCAAATGCAACAACGAAACCGTTACTATGGCCGCGAGCAGCGCCAAGTAGCTTGTAAGATCCCAGGAAAATCACGATATGCTCGAAAGAATTAGACACTGTTGTGGAAAGTTAAACTTGTGGTTCACAACAAAGACAAGTCTATGAGGATGCCGGAACTAACTACAAGGCCGAACCGAAAAGTACCTGAAATGAACATTTTGCTTAGGTGCCCGGCACGGCAACATTTGCCAAGTACCCAAGACTTCACCGGGCGTTTGAGCTAAGTATGCTAGCAGAGATCTGAAAGCTTCAAGTGGCTCCTATCAGAATTAACTCAACCTGCCACAGCTACCGGCCGCCTTTTCCTTGCACCGGTCAAGTGTCAGGGCTGTCAGTATTGCAGTCGCTCGTGCATAATGACTCTTCACCAGCGGTTCATTATTTGTAGATTTTCGCCTCATTGTCTGGCCTTTTTTGATTCAATACTGCCAGAGGCCGGCCCTCAGAACTATCGCCGGCTTGCAAAAACGTCCAGCTTATGAAAAGCGTTCCATAATTTTTTGATGGAATATTTTACTTTTACTGCTCATCACTGGTTTGGGTTACTCGTGAAGTGAGCCTCATTCCTGCCAAGCGGAAAGGGTGAACGGTGTTGTTTGGTGACTACCACTACATGCCTTTAAGTGAACTTCATCCTAGACATGAAATGCTCATTTTGACCTAGGGCTACAAGCGATTGAAGAATTCCGAATCCAAAAGTGGAGGCTACTCAGACTAAGTGTTGCCGAAAACGAGAGGGTTGGTATATATTTGTGGCTTTCCATGAAGTAGATTATCGTGTCCGAAATATTAGTTAATTAAGGGGGATTGTGGCTTCTGCATTGTTGTCAGACAAAAATGTGGAAATTGTACAGAACCTTGGAAAGCGGACCAGCAAACTGTCTCCACAATAAAGAGAGCAGAGTTGTGCTCCCGCCAGATGGCCAAACATGTGACCGACTCCGACAGCGCCTAAGAAAGTTGAATAGGATACCAAAGACAGCTGCGCACGTTGAGATTGGATTCCGTTGTAGAGTGGTGCTTCTGTGGCGGAAAACCCTAAAATGGCACGAAACGTCCTATGGGTCAAAATATCATGCATTATCTACAAATGCTATCCGGAGATAAGCGGAACTGGCAGCACTAAAGAGCAACGAGGATAATTTTGCGGAATTTGCAGCCACGTGGCTTGCAAACACAGGCCTTGAACCGGTGAAATGCAAAATGAAATGGCAAAGGTCATTTCCGAAAAACTGCGCGAGGCTGCCAGTTCCAAGGAAGTAGACATGTGGCAGGGCGTACAAGACCCAATTTGATTGGAGACATTACCAAAGGCGCTGAATCCAGTGAGTGCCGCTGGGTTATAAAAATTGAAGGAGACGTTAAAAGAAATCGAGGCAATGAAACCAGTGCATTCACCGTCCTGCAGCGTAGGATTGTTCAGCATAACCGATAGTGGCGCACGCTAAATTGTAAATTTGAAAGCAAATCCGACGCCCTGGTGAAACCACTGACTGTGCAAGTGCCCATCACAATGGAGGACAGGGCACGCAGTTGGCATAAACTGGGCAGGGCATAACAAAATTAGCAGGCAAACTGCCGAGTAAGCGGAAGCAGAGTCATTTATTAGATAAAGTAGCAGCGCCGCATGCATACGAGAGTTTGTGCAGATGGGAACGGATCCAGCTATTACGACCCTTTCCTAGCCAGCTGCATTCAAGCAAAATCAGAAACCACGCTGTCAACTGGCCTCAAAGCATCACATTCGCGTGTTAGGTGGATCAAAGGTTCGGGTTTCAAGTACTGGGGTCGAAACAAATGTCAGGATACGGCGGTCCCTGCAGGCACTTTAGACTGCATTGGTGGCGTTTGCAGATGTACCCAACCGTTGGTTTAGAGCTTCACTGTTTTTTCGAAATTTTTAGAACCCACTGAAGAAGTTTAGGTGATTGACGGGAGAGGAAAATGGGCCTGTTATTCCTCGCTCAAAATCAAACCTTCACCAAGATAACCCAACCATGTCAACTGTGTTTTAACTAAAACGGGTCTGCTGCAAAATAAGAGGAATCTGTTGACCATCATTTCTGGCCTCACCTGGCGTTCTCGCCATATGGGCGGAATGGGCCAAGACCCCTGGATACAGTAACGAGTGAGGTCCATTAGGTCTCAAAACATCTACGGAAAGGGATTTGCAATTCAACACGGTTCCGCGTTAAAAGACTCAGTTACAGTGCTTCAGAAAGTTGAAACATCTTACTCTAGAACCAAGGCATACAATCTGAGAATCTCAGCTCCTTGGGCTGGTATGAAACTCCTCGTCGGGAGACAGTAATCAAATAACCCCCACTCCCAATGGCAATTTCCGCAACCGCGAGTGATGGAAAGCTAAAGTGAATCATTCTAGAGGAAAACCAATAACCTCAACAGGACTATAAGTGGGGTCCAAGGCTTAGGGTTCCTCCAAGCAATCACAGCGTCAGTATCGGTCGGCAAACTTCATGAGCCATTCCGCAAAACGGGCAGGGTTTCAACCCATAGTCTGCTGCAGCGAGGGCCAGATGGCTGTCCCAAGTTATATCCAAACTCGTGCTAACTAAAACCGCCAAAGAAGTGTGAATAACTTGCTTTAAATACGTGAATGGTAAACATGCTGACATGGAAAGTCATAGCTCGGAAGCCATGAACTCATTTTGGGGATGAACATGTTTCTAACTCTTGAGCAACTACAAAGGAGGCCTGCTTTCGATTTGTTCTCTGCCTGAGAGCTAAGGTGATCCATGCCATTGAATTATCGTCGGTTATCACAACATTGGGCACGAAAGAAGCCCCAGAGCAAGATGGACAGTGTCGATCGCAATGAAGCCTTTGTGGAAAGCGTAGAAGAGTGAACAGCAATGATGTAGAATATGGTGAACCATTGTTTGATGGTGCTATAACGAAAGCGTTGCCAAAAGCGAGGAGAAAATAAATAGCAGTATGCAATGGGTTCGACAAAATGTCAACTTTATTTGAAAGTGCTGGTGGATCGTTTTGCTCGTTTCAATAAGCGTTCAGTTTGTTGGTATTCACCAGAAGAAGGAGTAATTGCAGAGTTCAACGGGAGTTATGACGATTATCGAATGGCAGGGTAGATATGTGGGTGTATTGGTAGATATTCATTGTCAATGTGGTTGGCATTTTAGACATATTCAGGCAGATCAAAAGAACGACGTTTGTATTTATTAGGAATTTTATGCAAACACCAAGCTACCGATGAGGAATACTTCAAGCGGCTTATAGTTCCAGGGAGTCTTTCAGTGGGGACCGTCAGTTGCCACTGGCCAATCACGAACAGTAAAATCATTGGTCTGTTACGGCACCCCTGAAAAGTTAATCATTTTCTTTGACCCTGGGTAATATCCATGGTTGATGACCCAAATTGGATTGATAGTCCAGAAGAATGCGTGGTATGGCATCTAGAACTTGGATGGTAGAATCCCGGTGCGATCGCCCTTCGAGCGCATGCACGTGTAAATATAAGAGAGAAAATTGGCAGGTTTCGTGTCATTCCAAGTCAGTTGCACGATGACTTTAGTAGCAAAGGCAGGAACAGGTCGACGTAAAATGGGAAGCGAAATGTGTAGCGATATGTCAATCCTGACAAATGACAGTGGTAAACAGTCGGAATATAGGAGGAATTCGACCATTTGGAGTGTAATTATTTGGTACCTTGCGAAGAGGATGGGGCAATAATTGAACCTACTCAAAAAATGAAGGGTGCAGGCATAAGGATGAGGAAGGCAAGATGGATATAATAAACCCAAACAATTGCTTCACTGTATGTATTTCGACATATACATACATATGTTTGTGTTCCAAGTTTATTATTCGCAAAGGTGTGGAAAATAAAGTTACCTATGTATGTTTGTGATTAGTAAAATAAGTGAGTAGAAAGATGTGCCGCGCTGTGTTAGATAGGCTATTAGGTAAAGCAGATTAGGAAAACTGAATAGGGGTTCCAGGTTCACGAAACAGCCTGTCGAAAAGAGGCAATTAGCTATAGGTGCTCTGCGAATGGCTATGGTTCGGTTTGGCCCTAGGTGAGTTAGGCTTCTTGAAAAATGTAGGTGAGGATATCTGTTTTAATTTGGTGCAATTGCTATTAATCCTAGCTTGCCCAAAATACTCTCTGATTATCTGTATAAGTATGGCGAGTCGCAATTCAGTTGCTTTTTTTAATGTAATTGCTTATTCAGCAAATACAACCAAGTTATATTAAAATAATTCGACCCTGTTAAGATTGTGCACATTGAGACGGGCAATAAATTTTAGTTGCCTCAAAGGACGTATCTGAATCAGGTTAAGGGTTTGGCGAAGTGGGGCTGCAAAATGAGCTGCCGAGGGGTGAACACTCAAGTGGCAAAGCCTCAAATTGTCAAGATTCAAAGATTCTTGGCGCTGCATTTAGTTTAGGGAGGACGATCCTTGTAAAGGCTAGGGGAAAGTTCGTTAAGCACTCCAAATCTGGCATCTGTAGCTTTGACGCATTTCAAAACAAGATTGCGCGCATTATTTCAAGATCGTCTTTAATTCCAAAACCCATATGGTTTCATTCATGTATGCTGAAGTTCAGAAACATGAAACCCGTCGGATTACTACATTTTGCAACTTACGTGACTGCACATTGCGAGTAGTTACATATATTCTTATATTTCTCGGAAAATTCGAGGGGTATGCCTGGTTGAATGGTAAAATGTTACAG
>LUCM01001638.1:0-29582 GCA_008360955.1 Fasciolopsis buskii
AGACATCAGTCGAAAGTGAGTTTACTGTCAGCGCCAAACACGCCTATTGGCCAGCCTGCATTAAAGTGCGCACATTGAAGGAGCCGAGATTCATAGGCTAACGAGGCTTGAGAAAATGTGAGCTAACAGACTGAAAACCGTTTAGTACACGATTTGACAATGAACCGTTGCAAGTATCCGACATGTGATCCTTGCAATCTTCGCCCCAGTTTTATTCTTTTGCAAAGAACAACACTTCTCCGTAATACTTTTGTCGGCAACATCTGGTAAGTCCCCATCTTCGCGGGCTACATTCAGCGCATTTTTCGGAACGGTTGGCAAGTCTCTTTTAATTCAATTTAATGGGTACCCCTCTGTTCAGCTTAGTTGATCAAGTTTCGTTTCTTTCTACCCTGTCTCGATTACATACTTTCACTACAAAGATGAAACACGGCGGTTCCAACTGTGCTACCAAATCTTTTATGTAGAATATAGGTCTAATTACTGACACTTGGTATACCTCAATCTATGCCCCAGTTGGCTCTGAACAATCATTTCTACCTTGAAAATATTGGGGACATCCGTAATCGAACCGTATGACGAGCCCTACTTTCCGAAGAACTGATTCATGTGCCTCAGCACTCCGTTATTCACTAGTTCAAACTTGCTGCTAAAATTAATTAGTCTACCTCTAGAAACTTCCTGTTATTTGGTCTCACAGTGACCTCAACTAAGTTATCTGTTATTTTTGATATGAATATATGCTCCTTGGTGAATCCTTGCTGCGCTCCACGCAGAATTAAGTAGTTCATCCAGCATTTACGTGCTGCCCACCTCTCAAGACAATTGTAAGGGATGTACTTGAATCTAGCTGGTCGACAGTTTTCTACCTGTCCACCCGGACCTCCCTTGCGAATAGCCATCACAGCCTCTATCTCTTAGTCTAGCGGTGTCCCATCCATCCCAACGGAGGCCTGGAAGGTACCACATATTAGCCAACTCAGCGGTTTGGCTAACAGCCTCAAGAGTGCTGAATGGATTCCGTTCTCTTTTCTTCATTTTTCAGGTTTATCTCTTCTATTGCCCGTTGCATGTCTTCAAATGCGAAGTGGTAAAAAGGTTAGAAGTCACCAACCCTTTTGCGCAACGTCTGTAAGCTCTCCTTTGATCCCAGATGGAGAGCATCAAAATGAAATAAAAAAAGCTGAGAGGGGAGGAGAAACGACCGGCCAAAGACAAAAACCACTATACTCTGAGTTTTTTGTAGCATTTCGTTCTCAGAGCTCTCGCACACTCAGCTACAGTGGCCTAGAATACTCATCTCGTCCTATCGAGGGCAGAACGTTAGTGCATGGTAATTCCGTTTTATACAAGGCGGCAATTTAGTACAAAATCCGTAAACACCCATTCGAGAGAAAAATGAAAGAGAAACCTAGTTATAAGTGAGAAAATTACATTTCCCGTTTTTTATTTGTTTATTTTTTCATCATTTTTAGGAAGGCGCAACTGAGGATCTAAGATGAAGACGTGTAATCTTACCTGGCCCTAAGTGGAAGCATTCTTTTATCTTTGTTTCTGTAACGTCCTTAGGAATGTTCGTCCATTCATAAAATGATACTACTCGACACATGAAGTATTTTCACACGCCGCTTCTAAGAGGCGGCTTAAGCAGATTTTGAGGTGCCTTCTCAGTGTCCATAAAGGCTAATCCGCCATCCCTGAAGAGAAGAGAATGCGCAAGAGAAATATGTTACACCTCAACCGGCCAGTTTCCAGTGGATGTTTGCCAAAATCGGTCATACAATGAGGCTTTGGAATGTTAGTAGGGCCGCAAACTTGCTTCTTTGTCTTCATTTGTACAAGAAAAATTAAATTGCGATCTTTGGCCGCCCAGGAATTCGCAGTTTCCACGCCGTATTTAGTTGAACGTTCAAATTAAATATCCCAAGAACCTGGAAATCTGTGATAGTCGATTGAAAGTTTCCCTCTAATAATTTGAGACCATGAGAAGCCGATTTGCTAACAAGGGGTTGGATTTTGGAAAAATGCAGCCCAGTGTTTACGTGGAAATTCACTATACGGCTCCGTTCAACACATGAAAGTGAATGTTTCCAAAGTTGGAAACAGTTAATAACGGGCACTGCTAAACTATATAAGTACTTGACATCGCTGGTCGACAAGTTCTAGTCAGTGAATCTGTGCTTGGACTGGCCCGTTGCCGATCGCACTAATGCGAGTTAGGTATTCAGATAATGGCCTCATCGGACTACGTAGCAGTGTTGCTTGGGATGTTAAAAGGTAGGTCCTTGTTGTAAGAAAAGAACAGGATAGGGCCAAGTAGTGATCCTCAGAGCATTCTGTTAAGACTTGGGAAGGTATTGGAAGGCAAGGGACAGTGAAAGAGCCGTCTTTTGTAGAACGGCGCGCAATGGGTAATAACTCAATAGAAATGTCACAATAATGCAACTTATATGGCAGCACTGTAAGTAGTACTTGATCAGAAAGCCAATGAGGATGTTGTGTGAGACCACCCGGGCAATGAAAACGTGCGTTGGGCTATCCACAAGGCACGGCCTGTTTTTGACGCATGGCCAGCCGGACAGGAAGACGTGGTGTTCGGAAGAGAATACAGTTGTTTTCAGCATGTGTACCGGCATAGCACGCCACAGAATGCGTCAAGGATTTTTCTGACAATACTAGTGAAACTAGAGGTCTGGAGATAGTCCGCTGGTATCGGTCAATTCTTTTAAAACACAGGCCAACGATGGCTTTCTCGCAGGATTTCGAGAAAACGCTTGATTCTAAACCATTCTAGAAGAGAATGGTGTAAGCTTCTCCCAAAGCTGCCTCTGCTTCCCTTTAATAGGGAATACTTGTCATTTGGTTCCACTGAACTGATTGCTTGGGCGCCGGAATATTTCCCGGTTCTCGTTTGGAGATAGTCTGTGAAAACGGGCGGTGTTGGCAATCGGGGGTTTATAGAAACTAGCGGTTTTGAGAATTTTGCCTTGAAATGCGACTCAAATAGATCCGCGATCGGAGAATTTGCAGTTTCTCTGGGCCAATTTCTAAGGTAAGGCTCGGGAGGTGTTGCATCTAACTTCGCCGACGGTATCCACTGCAGGGCATCCAACTTTGAGAGTGTCATCGCCGTATCCTTCTTCCAGCGGCCTGGTCTCCGCTAAAGCTAAAAGCAAAAGACATTCATCTCACTCTCGGCCGGAAGGGTTACTTCGTGGACGTTTCGTGATAATCAAATTGGCCCCACAACACATTCCGCAAACCAAACGTCCATGGAGCTACTGCTCTGTTCTTCCCAGCTGCTAATTGATCATTTCAGGGCATGCCTCCCACGTTTTAATTCTCACGTGTTGTTAGAGGCCTTTGCCAACTGAACCCTTCCAAATGCTTGCCAAACTTGTTCCACTGTTGACGGCCTTGCTACTGATGAAGGTGGCCCTCGCCTCCAGCCTCCAACGCTCTTGTGGAGCGTTTCTATCAGTCCTTAGAATTGTAGACTGTCCTGTGCGTTCATCCCCATCAGGCCCCTTAATATCTTAAATATCTCGTTTTTATCCTCAATTGCACTGCCTTCTAGGTGAGTAAATATTATACGTTTTAACGTAATCTGGCAGCTATTTCTTGCTGGGACCCCTAGGATCCTCGTTATTATCCGTTGTACTTGCTCCACGATATCACGTCAGCTTTCATAAAGTTGACCAAGCCTGCACACAACAATATAAACGAGGCCAAAATACCGTCTTATTTAGAAGAAACAACCTCTCCAGCTTCCAACACGAGTAAACGGACCATGGCCCAAACATTCCCCATGAGCCTTATTTTCAGAATTCTGAATGTCCTTTGACCACGTAAAATCTGCACTCCGAGACAGTTATCGACCCTATTCTCGCTGAGCGAAATTGAGCCATATTTACCTAGGCCTGCCAGTACATCATAGTCATGAGTGAGCGGGAGATGTCTACTCTCGTTTAGTAGCATGTCCCAAAAAATAGTCCAATCAATTCCCCTTTCTAAATCCGCCACTACATTTGCTCTATGATCATTTTACACGGTCTGTAGACAGGAAAAGGTTTACTGTAACGCGCTGCTGAGAAAACTCCTTCAAAAACACCTCTTCGATCAGAAGCCATTAGATCAGTCTTATACAAATGAATTAAGTGCTGTTTCTTTCTCATGGTTTGCTTGTTTGAAAGATTGTTTGGCCACACACTCCTCGCAAATTTGACAGTCATTCATTCGGGTTTGGCGTGAACTGCATTCATGCTTCTGCAAAGTGGCATTGACACTCGTTTTGGGTCGTTATGAGTGCATATTTGACGTTTGTCTGTACCTGCATATCGATTAACTGTAAATTCCAACAACAATGATTTGCAAGTCTATCGTGTCTTCAATTTAGAATTTCGTTGCTGATCACTGCGGATTGAGGGACTATTCAAAGTGCTCAAGGAAGGAGTACGAGTGCCAAATTGCTGGGACGTAGCCCCGCAATTCTTTAGTGAACTTTTGGGTGCCTTTCATTACATCAATTCCGTTAGATCTCCTGGTCGTATCAGCGCCAGTTTGTGTTAGTGATTTTGGCTGGAAGAACACTAATGCCTATAACGTCAGGATTGCCAACTAGTGGGTCATTTAGCGATTACTAAGAAACAAGTCAGGACGCAATGGAGGGACGACATTTTGTTAAGAATCAGGCTGAATACATAGGTCGAATAGTAGGTAACCGTTACGCACTGATCAACTAAGTCGATCCTTCAAAAGAATAGCTTTTCGACCTACCCAGGGCGAAGTTGTCGACGTTCGACGGGCATCCTGGGCAGTTATGAAAGTTCATTAAGCTGTTTGAAATTTCAGTGAATCCACAATTTTGGATCCAGGGCGAAAGTCACTGTACCTTATACACAGGTGTCGAGTACGAGCAACGCGGTGAATGACAGGTACTTCACGGTGAAGGCTGCCAAGGGTTAAGCTAGGGCCAAGAAACTAGCCACTGGCTTGCATGGATAACCTTTCAAAGTTTCCCAAGATAAGGCTGACAGCGTACTTTTTGAGGCAAGAAGTATCAAAGGAGTCGGTTATGCCGTCTAATCTGGTGATAAAGACGTAGAACTGCGTTCTATCCTTAAATCACCTGGGCCACATCTCTGAACTGAAGGCAGTAAAGAAGCCGGAAATTATCGTCCATTATTTTCCTTAGCAGTTACAGAGCCGCTGGCAGAAGAAGCGAAGGCGATATACCAGGTTGACCGGAAGGCCAGCTTTGAGGACTTGACAAATTACTATGATTGGCAGGCAAGGTTAGCGGGTGGCAAATTCGGTCACATAGCCCGGAGGAGTAGCGGACCAACGAAGTCGTCCACCGACTAACTGCAATATGTTGCGAAAGATCATGGCTGAGTTCGGTTTTGGAAAATTATGCACGACATATTACGTTCTGGATTTGCGCTGTCTGACAGAAAACTTTGCAGCGTTGACCCCAGATGATCTGTCTATCCAAAGCTCCTGAATACATCCACGGAAGAGAGCTAGGACATTTCGCACGATGTTATAACTTGGCAGATAGAATGTTGCTGCGGTGAAGAGGATTGCTTGGGCTGGAACCACGAATTGCTTCACCAGGCAAGGTTAGTTCCTCTCTGCAATACTCCAGAAACCAGTCGGTTGTTCGGGTTCTCCGGCTATCCAAAACCATTTCGCTTGGGCGTATTCGCCGTAGGAAGGGGCTGGCAAAGCGCTTGATTTTTGACAGAGGATCAGCCGCAAACTTGACGAGTGAAAAACTTGTTTTAAATGCCAACCTGCAAACCTCCAGCGTCTTTGACGGTCAGCACTTTGGGCGGGACGCAGGTCGTGGCTGTCGGTAGAGAGAGGTTGCAGCTCTATTATAAAATAATATTTCTCGGAAATTGACGAGACATGAGTAGTGTTCATGATTAAAAATTGTGACTAAAGTGACATAAAACAAAATGGGGGAAAATTACACTCGTATTGAAAGGGCAGGAAACCTTTGAAACAACAAATAATGCTTTTGTTGGTTCATATTTGGCTAGTAAGTGCACAATCCGTAATGAATAAACTGGCGAGCGATTTGAGTTTGACGGCGACAGCTCCTCAGTACCGTTCTGCATGCTTTTCCGCGCTTCACGTATTCCGCCGTAAGGACGCAGAAAACAGGATGGGTCGTCAAATTTACAGGTAGATCTCTTTGTTTAATGCAGCATGAAACCTGCTAGATGTGACAAAACGGATATCTCTAAGCAAGAGAAAAAAGTGCGCTAAACAAAGAAATGAACTCTGGAAGCAGTTTCCTGCAGAATTTTTAGTGTGGCAAACAGTACAATGAAGGGAGCCTCCACATAATAGCCGAAAAGTGTAGTGGCGCAGTTGGTTAATAGAAATGTGAGCGGCAGGGCCCGGTGGTCTAGGTGCAGTAAAAAAAGGAAAAGGATCTATCGACCAGCCTGTGAAGAACTGGACAGAAATGAGTCAGTGTCAAGTACACTCTCGTGAACGGCAAATGGCGGAAGCAGCAGGCTTTTGCCCAATTGGCAGAGCACAATAAAGGTCTCTGATATGTGGTGGACCCCAGCCATTGAGAAGAAAAAGTTGTTGGGTGTGTACAGAGTCCTTGCCTATAACGGATGCCAATAAAATTTTTCTACGTCAGTTCATTTCGTAAAGCTTGGGTGGAAAGTATTTTGGTAAGGATAAGAAGAAAGCCCGTAAAAAAGGTTCCAAGTGGACGCTGGGACCGGAGGGTCCTTTGATATAACAATGATAGTGGGTGAGACTGACCGATTGCTGGTCACCCAAATTGGAAAACGTCGTTGACGGGTGAGCGCAGGAGGTATGATCCGCCAACATAGCTGCACCCGCACACTGCTGTAGCCAAGCTGACCGCCCGATGTACGCCAGCCAAGGCAGCGGATCTGAATGCGCCCAGCACTAATGTGATAAAACCTTACAAACGAGTGGTAGGTAAAGCGGTTATGGTGTAAGAAGGACCAGCGAGACATCAGGCCCCTAAGAATGTATGATCCCGGGCGAGTTGAAACATTGGTGGCCACAATGCAAAGTTATTGAACAGTCTTGGAAAAACGGAACAAGCGGCTGTCTGGTCTTGCTTCCAGCTGCAGATTAGGAAGCTATCAGTCTTACGAGTAACTCAGAGAAGGCAGCTGTACTACAGTCCAAAAGTATCCAGTTGGCTGCTGGTGGGTGATACAAATTAACGATAGAGGGTAAGGTAACTAGTCCATGTACTTTTTAAGTGCGACAGGTGACGGCGGCCGAATTCTCAACTGTTATTGAAGTTTTTTCATAATGACGAAGGTCTAACAATAAAGAAGTTTACTTTGGGAGATGACTTAGGCAACAAGAAAAAAAATAGTGAATCCCATATTTCGAATAGAGTATGGGGCAGCGTCCATAACAGGTGATGCGGGAACAGCCGTCACCCACAATAATATTAGTGAAGAGCACCAGGTCCACTCTTGTGCTTTGGATCCAAATCCGTCATCCATGTTCGCGGAAAAGCCAATGAACTATTTGGTTAAGGTACGTTTGACGTTTTTGATTGCCACTCCGTCGCACTGTCTCGCGTCAAAACAAACACGAGATTAACACTCTAGAATGGATCTGACTAGGTTCTTAAAGTATGTAGTTTGCTTCCTGTCAAATTCACGGAGCTGAGCAGCAGCCCAAACAACTTACTTGCATTCACAACCTGTGTAAGGGTATGCTACGAGAAGTTTAAAGTGCAAAGTCGCGAACCTGACTGTTAATGGGATGATTTTTTCACCGAGCGTGGGTTCTCTTGGGGGCATATTGCATCAGTACCCTATGATTGTGCTTTTGCCGGCAGAGAATTTAATCATGCAGTGGTTCATCCAGGGATTAAGTGATGTTAAATCTTGTGAAATGTGAATAACGGTGGACTCCAATGATTCAGGGCAAAACTGCGGACAATTTTGATGACTTCAACGAAGAGAAAAGGGGCGCTTTTGGGATTAATGTCGAAGACATCGTTGACGTGCATCCCAAACAGCAGGGGACTTAGAACGCAGCCTCAGATTACATTGCCGAAAAGCGAAGAAAAATAAGGAAAAATGGATGCTTATACAGTGGCTGGGCTGCCGGTTGATGCAACTTTGTCCAGTCGGCCGCGCTTTCAAGGCATGGGCGTGGTCGCTTGGGAAAGTGCAATGGTAGATAGGCTACTTAGGTACAAAGTGCTGGAGGTGCACTGGATCATGAAGCAAAAAGTTGGCGGCCGCCAAGCGTCATGCGCATGGGGCACCACAATAGGGCGGATATTATATGGCTCCTAATCTGAAGTGGGTCTGGTTAACTGCATCAGTGCGGAACCAGAACTAATAAATCAGTTGTGCCTGCAGTACGACGGCTAATTTCTTAATGTAGGAGTTGGTCGGCCGAACCCGCCAAGAATAAAAGTTATGGCATTGAAAGCAGTAAGAAATTTGCTTAGAATTCGTTGGGGTTATTTCTGGAGTGCCCCGAATGAGATTCGCAGGCCGAGCACACCAGGAATAAGAGAAAACATACTACATAGGTTTTGCACCTAGGCGAAAGATTTGTCGTGGCAGACGGCTGTTGGAAAGATACCGCAAGGAGGTGATGCACCGCATAATTGCTGGTTACATATAAAAGATGGCTGTGCCAACCGCGGAATAAAACATGTTTGCCCACCGTCTTGTACTAGACCATAAGAGACAAGGAAAACCTCGTGCAGCGTTTGATTGTGCAGCAAAGTTCCGGCAAATGTTGCTTAGAGATCGACCGTTGCATGGACTAGACCGGGTTGCAACACTAAGGTTCTATCTAGTTTCTGGCCGGTTAAAATCGCGATAACTGCTGGCAAATGAGAAATTTCTTTCCGCTAAATGTGCTCGAAATGATAGAAACGCATTGATTTTATATTGGCGAGCTGGAAAACGATGCAGACGAACCAGCTGTGGGATAGAGGACGACGTTTCAGCTATTTGGTGTGGCATCATAGCCATTTTCCGAGAATTACCGGGTGCGAGAGATGGCGGCGGCGCACAATGCCAAACAAAAAGGCCCCAGTGGATGGCGTTACCGGCATTTTTATATTGACTTTTACCATGGTGCGTTTGGTGAGAGGACACAGACAATGGACATGTAGCTTGGCTGATGGAATTTCTAAAGAAGAGCAGCTTTTGCCCTACAAAGTGGATTCCCACCGATCCTGGGGTCCTATAAATCAAGTCGGCGAAAAAAGGGCTGAAGGAACCCACCAGCTGGATATATTCTCCGCAATAGTCAATCGTACTCGCGTGATGCAATGAGATGCTGGGTCTGATGATTTCTTTTTACAAATGAATATATACAATTGACAAGACATGCGTAGGAAGAACCTATGCTCTCTCTGCAGCAAGTAAAATTATTTTGGGTTCGTCTCCCCGTGGGCGCCTTTAAAATATTTGTTGCCGCAACAACTGTGCAGAAAGCAATCTGATCAGAAAGACCACATTCACCCCGAAGACAGCTTTTACTGAGAAGATTTTTGACCAGCATTGTTAGGCTGGGGATCAGAATGTTTCCGCAGCGCCTGTTTTCACACGATGTAAAACGGAAAACAGGGTTTCTTGCTTTCCGAGATGAATAGGTATAGGCCATGGTGCCGTAATATATGGTGGGTGGAGCAAAGGGGACGGCAGTTACAATGTTAGGATATTGCCGGCGAAGGCTAGAACCGCACCCCCGAAGTCATTATCCGTCCCATGTTTGAAGTTGAGTGCGGCGGCTTCGGCAGTAAAGGTGGTGCAAATGCTAAGGTGTTGCAAATCCATCAACTAGACTGCAGCGCTTTGGACGTATTCAAAAATAGTGCTTTATTGTATTCGCAATCTTTCGACAATTGCAATGCAAACAGGCTCACACCTCTACAGGGTGGAGCGAAGGTTGGAGATTGTAGGTGTGGGAAGTCAGCCGACAGTACAACTGATCCATCATCGCTTGGGGTGACAAACTTACAGCAGCTGAAAACATGGATGAACCGCCAAGAATTTCTCAGCTAGCCCGAGGAGCATTGGCCATTTGGCGACCTGCACAACCAACAACTCTTTCTTTCATACCTGTAACCTTTCTGCCCAAGCCCATCAAGTACTTGCGGTGGGCCCGATCGCCTGGCCTGCTGGTTTGGCTCACCCGGATTTGAAGGGCGACCGCTGCTGATGTTTGATGTCCAACCTTTTGATAACATGCGTCGGTTTAGTGACTCCCGATGGGCTGCAGTCCGCAGGGTGCGAACTTCTGCAAATGCTTCTGATACGATTTAGGTGACAGTGATGGCAGGGGTTCAATACCGGTGATGGTAAGTTAGAAAGGTTGAATCCCAAATCCGTTGAGGGTTTGTTTCGAATGTGTACCAGATTGCTAACTTCCATCTAAGTTCTGACGCGAAACATCCGACCATCCTGACGGCTTGAAGCCACCTGTTTAATTTGCTTGTACAACGTATACATGCGGTGAAGGGATATGTGGGGGAAAATGATGTGCTGAGCAACATGCGGAAACGGTTTTGGATCTCGAGCGAAGGAACAAGAGTATGGCGAGCTGTGAAGGAGTTATTGCTACGCCGATGGCGCATGGCCCTGACGGAAAGAGAACTGATGGCTCCGCTTTTTAAATGCAAAGGCACTCCTGGCTGATACCCATTCAGAAACACTTGGATCGACCACGTCTAATCTCCTACATGTAAGATGCAAGAGATAGACGGAAAAAATTACGAATACCTCTTGACTTGCACGAAATCTCAAGCAATACACTCCCACGTTGCACACTAGACGAGCAGGTGCTCATTTTTTCGAGCACTGAGATGTTTGACAGACTGTCGAGTTGTGTCAATCAGCATGTACTCTGATAATCCTGCAAACATTTTCGGAGCCGGCCGAGAACTGTTACTTCGGTATCAAGAATTGAAGCAAGGCAAGCTGAAGATGAACCGCGCCTCTCGGCTTCGAGTGGCACTTCAATCTTCCGTACGCCAGTCGGTATGGTAAAGTGCGCGAAAATTTGGCCAGGTTCGCTGGTTAAACAATGAGCAGTTGGCGACGAAATTTGAAGTAGTTTTAACTGAAGTGGAACGACTGTAAAACAGCCGTCCACAGATACCAGTGTTCTCTCACGAGGTCACACATTTAGTCTAGACTCCCGATGATATTAAAGCAGTAAGATGTAGCAGTTATTCTGTGGTGCCCGTTAATGTTTGCATATCATATGCTCACCGGTAGAAACAAGCCAGTTACTTGACCGGGGCACTTTCAAGAAGGTGGTTGCGGGAATATACACCAACTCTCCAAGCCCGGAAGCAGTGGATAGGTGGCGAAAGGTTGTGTAGTTCGCAGTGATACTCTTCGACAAACACATCCATGCCGGTTCGTGCGCCCTCAGCGTCTTGTATTAGGTGACTATCATTCACGACGGAGTGGTGAGAAAAAGCGATATAGCTGCAAGGGGTAAGCTGAATAGGGATGTTCATTGCACAAGTCTGTGGGACAGCGAAAACGGGGTGAATAGCATAACTGTTTCCGAAAGCGGACGGCAAGCAAAATTCAGAAGCAGAGAATTGGTCAAGTATCTACCCCATGTTCACGTGTACATAACTTGTTCTTGCCTATTTTGTCATGCCAACTGAGCACTAAATACCTTAAGCCCCTTCTGAAACTGATGGCCGACTAAAGCACCTATGACTGACTGATGAATTGAAGTAATTCCTTAATTAACCCCTAGAGCTCAAGGCATGTGTTGGTGCTTTTTATTCATAACTAATGGACGATGACAAACCAGCGAATAGAGTCTCCGCTGAGATGAACTAACCCCAGTCGGTCAGTATTGCAGCTAATATGATGTCATCATTTTCTGACCACAAGGTCATGCAGTTACACAAACAACCACCTTATCTTCACCTAGATATACCGTATAGTTGCCTCGTCATTTTCTGGCACTGTCTGACCTCATTTGCAAGGATTATTGACGGGTTCTATCTGGTTGGTCTACCAGCTGTCGAGCAGAGATCACGAAATCAAGGAATTGGAAACCGATGAATCGGACATTGCAAATCTCCGAAAAGTTACCAATGAAGCATCGTGATGACGGCAGGTAGAAGTGAAATGGTGCAAATATCTACTGAATGACTTACTTGGCTTGCACGGATTTTGATGGGCTGTGTAGCACATGACTGAGAAAAGGCTAATGTCGCGCAGTACAGGCCTGTACTTACCACTCGATTATCTAAAATGCCTTAGGTTATCTTTCTTTTGCCGAGTGCCAGTTAAAACTTGGATGGGTTTTGGCGAAGGCAAATCAGGCAGTGTATGTGATATTGACGGTTTCTTTAAGAAACTAGCCTGAGTATCCAGAAAATAAAGAGCCGTCCACACTAGAGCATGCAAGGGAGTGAGACTCAAGACACGTAGGCAGGAAGAGTAAGCAAAACCGCGAAGTTGTTTTGGGACGAGTAGTCTACAAAGACAGAAGCTAGTCCTGGTAATACCCGAAACAAAGTCCGGATCTCTTTTCCATTACCAGAGTAAATGCACAGCAAACTCCTGGGAAAGCGTACAAGAATAGGAAAATTACTGAAAAGAGAAATAAATCGCGGTAATACTTGCCATGGAATCCGCTTTCTTTTGGTTACCAATGGCAACGATTTATGTGGCGCTGTCGACCAACATCAAATTATGGACAAACTATTTTAGCAATCACCAGAATCCTAAACCGAATTCGTGCCCCGAGTTTCTGGGAGCTAATGGACGTAGAGATATATTGAGGTCGGTGTGGTCAACAGTCCCCGGACACCTTTTGGAAGTAACAGTCGACGATGATAGAGGGCGCATCTGCTGGGACAACTAGAAATTAGAATATTTGACAGTGAAAGCGTTTGTTGTGACACCCGGTTTTGGTGTATCAGTTGGGGCTACCGGTGTGGTAGTTTAAAGTCGGGAAGGAGTCGGATTTCTGAGCCGACAGTCTGAAATGCCATTGTTGCTGTTACCTGTGCAACTGCTGAATACGAAATCTGTTTTCGGCTCCCAAAGCCAAAAGGCTCAAAATTGAAACCCGTTTATCATTCTCTTACCTCTTGTTTGATGAAGCGTCTATGAACAGCCTTCCGAACGCACACTGAATGTTTCTAATCACAAGACTAATGCAGAGCCTCATGTCAGATCAGATTAAAAGTATCAATCCAAATTGGGTTCGAAGTATTTATTCATGAGCTACGTTTTACTCCGTTACCACTTAAGGGTTCCAAGCAGCAACTAAACTGAGTCATAAGCTTGCTCAACTTGATTAGTTGCGTGTTAATAAAATTTGATTCCGCTGCAGTAGTTTAAACCCAAGTCTCGAACCTCACCGATAGTGAGGATGAGTTGGGTCCCAGCATTAATCATCCCTTTGGATATTATGCATTTTTAGCAGAGGACACAGGATTTGTCTGCTGCAAACTTCATCTGTTCGTTGGCCCAAATGTTCAAAGATATTGGGTTTTGGGTTACTTTGGCGATGGTAGAACTCAGAGCCTTAATCCGAAAGTCGTAAATGATTTTGACGTCATCGGCAAACAGGAAGAACACACCGTTTCTTAAAACGTCGGAAATACCGGTAATGCACGAAGGGAAAATCAAAGAGCTCAGCCAACTTTCTTGGATACGCCTCTAAGTTACTGACCCAGGACGGAAAGTGTAACCATTCATCTGTGCCACTTGATTTTTGGGAGAATGATGTGACACAAACCATGAAACTAAAGGGTGAAGAATCCCATAGAATTCAAGCATTCTAAGGTGGAAAACCATAGTAAAGCCATTTTTGGGGCTAAATGGGCTACCATCAGACAATTCCTGTTATTGGCGGTCTTTGTGCAGCCAATCATGAACGTATGGCAGGATGATGAGTCCGACACCTGCAAGATATCATGAGTTGCTTACACCCAAATGCTCCATGATTCTGGAAACAGCTGTTCTACGCCTAATGAGTCAATAATCGACCGGTCAGCTCGTGTGCCATTTTTAGGTATGTGGATTATGGTAGACGAACTCCACTGAGAGGGAGAGCCACCTCACTGGACAGAGCGGTTGAATACATTGCCCAACAGAATTGAAATATCGCCCACAACTAGGCTGAATAAAACTGGAAGTAGTGAGCGTCGTCCTGGTTGGTAGCTAAATTCAGTTTTACTTGAAGCTAGGCTCTCACTTTCGATGAATAAGCAAACGCTCTATCTGACTCGTCCGTACACACAGCAACCCTGTGGGAAGAACAGACCACTGTCTACTCAGATGCTTGTACAATTCTCGGTCAATGCTATGCAGTCGGTGGCACGTGGCTCTTCCAATCATTCCTTTTTATGGTTAACACCGCAAGCATCGCTACGGAGGACACTCAGTCCCTCCTTTGTTGTGTCTTTTACGCCCAAATTGTGCCAATGCTTTGAAACGTTATGTCAGACAGATGACCTTGTTTTTCTTTTCGGTAATCAGCGACGGCGCTCTATGGGGTGTTTTTGGTTTCTGCCTGTCCATATGCCTACAGTCCGCATACAAAAATGTCCCACTGCAGTGCAGTTCGTCGTTGTGATCTACGCCCTGTCAAGGGCTTCACAGAAGATGTTCGCTCCAGGGAGAGACTTGGCGGACCAAACTCTCCGAGCGACGCTAAAATCATCGGCAACTTTTACTATCATTTTAATAAATTTGAGCCGCACAACATAAGTGCGTGGGTGCTTGTTGGTTCATTGTTAGAAATTTCCCAAGAATTCAGATAATCACATTTTGTTGAGATGGGCCCAACGAAGGTTGCGAGATTTTCCTTTGTTCTTTAGAAAGGCTAGTCTGGCGCCAATTTCACACCAATCATTAAGTTGTGGTGGAATAGTGGGTCCAACATGAAAAGTATCCCAAATATGACGTTTTTAACGAAAAGAAGTAACTAGCAATATCAATCACGATGATGCACGGATATTAGCCAACAGAGAAGCTCTAATCGAATGCCGTTTAGATAGAGATAGTGCGCAAGTTAAAACAACGGTATTTTCGTTTTACCATGCCAGGTTTACTTTCGTATGTCTGTTAGCCAAATAGACTCGTCATCAGCGGCATGTAGTGCGACCGATTTTCGGCCGGAAGGCTTTGATGCACCAATTTTCTTCTCACAAACTGTCAAATTGGTAGGTTCTATTTGCAAGTCCTGACAAATCCGTATTAGTCATTTCCATGGGGTTTGCACGTACATTCGCGGCAGCCATACTTTCTGACGGTTTACATACGCCGGCGCAGTCCTTCTTATTCTCGCGAAAAGTCTACAGAAAACCTTTGTAAAGCAATTCTGAACGTGCCATTTATTTATTCCAAAACCTCAGTTACCGATGTCACCACAGTCGGTTGAAGAGAGAGAGCCCGGTACGATATACAGATTCGAGTGTTGTAGTGCCAAAATAGCACGGATACAATGGTACACAGGAAAGCAAACCACGGCGGATGCAAAACGACTTGAGCAATTCAAAGGCGAGAACATTTGTAAACGGAGCTGGAGAGATGACGGAAATTTCTCGCGCACATTGAAACACACGCAAACAAAAGAATGCGACAACATGGAGGTCAAGTTTCAAAGCGATCTTAGACACAATTATGTCCAAAAACTAATGGATTATCCCCAAAAGATCGTTAGTACTGCAGACGGCTAAAGAGGTCTTCAATAATAACTTGTGAAGCAAAGACTGGGGGAAGCCACACAAAGTGCTCTTCGTTTGGCGTGAATGAATGTGCAGTTTGGAACAAACCGTGAAGGATGTCACGTCCGAAGACAATCGATTTCCCGATTGTGCAATGTCACTACAAGTCCTTCATGATTTGCGATAAGTTTCTCGGCTTTACAGAACCGAGTCCCTCGCCGTCAGCCTGCAGCTGAGCGATATCTTTTTGCTCACTATTTGTCTCACCCGCCTTGGCTCAAACTGCCCGCTGCAAGGGAACTCAAGCCCAATGATACCTCGTCTCCGGGGGAACCTTACAAAAGTCACCAACATGCTAAGCCATCCAGGTTCCCGAGATAGCTTGGATGCGTCAAATGTCATAAGGTTACCATTAGGAAGGAGGTGGACACGCTGCGCACAATCTCCCTTCTAATAGCATTCACCAGTGTCCACACCAGATGTATATTTCCAGGACCACCTTCTTGTTTTGATCAAAAGTCGCATACGAATCACTGCAGACTAGCCGTTCAGAGCTAGAGAGTCCGATTGCGATGGAGCAAGATTCCAAGTATCCGGTGTTGCGCTTATCCAAGGAGACAAACAAACCCACTAGTTCTGCGGCGCCAAAAGGAACAAGCGCCGATGTTGAAGGATACAACCCTGACCAACTAAACCTAAAGGTGGATGGTTAGGCAGCCTCAGTGTTAAAGTGTTCAACCACTGTGCTATTATGGTAACCAACGACGAATGTCAGCAACTTCTAAAATCCGATTCAGTTAATAGATTAGCGAATATATCCGAAGGAAGCCACCATGCATCAATCCCGTGATGGTGAATCCACAGTACATCGGGTAGCGACGGAGAATATCTGTCGCCAGTTTTCCAGTGATCCACCCCAAAACGGGCCACCACGCATTTGAGAACAAACGGCAATAATATGTCACACCTAAATATGAGCACCCAATGTTACGTAGCCCACGTTGACCTATACCAGACGGCGGAAAAACCCATCAACATTATGCAGATGATAACAAACCTACAGAAAAAGTTTTGTTATCGGAAGACACACGTTTGCATTTATCCCCAGTGGTAAATGTCATGGAACCTCCGAACTTTTCCACCTCTAATAGCCTAATATAAATGTGGCGCTTTTTGGACCTAGTTACCATAGAAGTTGGAAAACTTATATCAGGGGATAAAAACGCTGTTGCGTTTAAAGTTCCCAATCGCCTTCTCCTAGAAATGGTGAAATCATACATTCCTACCGCCCACGGTATGTCTCATCACAAGTGCAATTGCATTAGACTGAGGAAAAATTCGCAGCGCTAAGATTGCCCCCTACTTTTCCAGTTTACAGATGAGTCTACAGCTAAACAGGTTATCAACAAATTTCGAGTTGTTTTCTGGAACACCTCATTTATTAAAATTAAAACGTTTACCGGCAAGACGTCCCTGCAACCGGAGGTTTCTCGAGAATCGAAAATAAATCTTGTGGTACATGCATATTTACAGCCACAAAACCTTATCATTCCCAATATTCAGTCCCATAACAGATTGTAAAACATTTCTTACTAAACCCTTACAGCGTGTTAGCTTGCAGTGGATCTGCGTCTGACCGTTTCATCGTCTTCTACAGAACCCCCGAGCAAAAGTCCCTGCCTGATGCTGCCTACAGATACTTCAACCAGGGTACAGGCAATTTGGATAATTCCTTCACCATTAGCCTCGGTATACCAGCCGACCTCTCTAAGAGGTCACCCCGACAGCCTCCTCGTGCACTGTCAACTCTTGTAGCCTAAACACTCAAAGGCAAACTTTTCTCTGCCTTAAAGTCGAACAGATTTACCTCGCTAAACCCCGTAGGCTCTAAACTCACCTTACCTACCCTAACCCGACTTTCTTCTGTACCACATCAGAGGTCACCCTTTTATGGAAACCACTTCTCCTTTTAAGGAAAACCCCAAGCCACTGCCCGAATACCCATAGGAAGATCCTCAAGGGGAATCCAAGATTCTATCACCGATTTTTGGGCTACAGTTTGGGAATAGAACCCTTGTTTACCCTCGTAAACCCACTCCCAAACTGAAGAAGTCTAGAACCCATCATCCAAATGCCATACAACCCAATACCTCAATGCTTACCTTCCCCAGTGATCCCCAATCTCTATTACAACACTAAATACCAACCAGAAGCCAACAACCACGGATCTCAAAAATCCCACCTTCAGAAGCTAACCGCCGTAAATTCTTCCCTTTAAGGTATTTTACTAGCCTTCCACCCACGGAATTCTCGCAATCCACTTCAAGTCTCCTTCACTAAAACCCCTCATAACTGGCGACCGCTGCTGTACTGCTATTCTTACTGCTTTGGAAGGGAAGTGGAACAAAGCCCATTATTCCTCCCAATGGGCTCTATGACTCAGCCCCTACGCTGGTCATGCTCCTACCCCTCATGGGCTTTGAGCCACCCATGGCTCACCAACCGCTCCTCGGGTCTCGTCGCTTATACAGACATCCCTATCATGACCGACTAATCTGCAAAATCACCAAACTTTAAAAAAGCCCTCTTAGAACCAAGAAATTTTATTTTTTTCTGCTACTCAATTGCCTGTCAAGGCAATTTGAAGCGGTAATAGACTCCCGTGGAAATATGTGCTCCCAACCAGCTCAACCCACAATCAACTCTGGCACAACTAGTTAACTCAAGAGCAAACCACGCCAAGTTCTCGACTGCTTCTATCCACCACCCCACCTACAATAACTCTTATCTCGACAACCCTTATTAAATAGCTGAGGCATTTGGCAGAATCTTTGCCTCATCCTTAACAAATGGTAGTAACCTTCCAACCCAGTGTCTACCATCCTGACCTCGGAAACGTTCTAAACAGTTTATTTGTTACCGAAAGAAATAGCTCCGTGGGTGGAAAAAAAACAAAGGTCAACTATCACCCGGCGCCAGACTCGGTAATTTCAGCCATCATTAAATAAGGTGGGGTGATATTTCAGTATCGATGAAAAACATTCAAGCTCTCTGTACATTGAGTCACCTTTCCTTCCCAATGGAAAACGTCTGTCCCAACCCCTACACATGAGAAAGGCACACGATATTAACCAGCCTGATGAACCATATCCCGACTACCTCTAGAATCATGGAGCGCTTGAACAAAATATGGCTCACCACATAGCTTACTGACCACAATCCTGCCGACTTCAGTCAACATGGTTTTCTCGAAAAGGTATCATGAGCCACGTGAAGGACTGATTACGTAGATGCACCCACAATGACTGCTAACGCCGGAAAGTCGGTGATAGTAGTTAATTCGGGTATGACAAAAGATTTCGACAGAGTATCCCATCGTAGGCTGATAAACAAGATCAAAACCTGATGGATCACCGACCCAGTACTGTCATGGTTCACGCCATATCTTCCACTCAGGTATCTAGTGGTAAGAAAAAATGGTCACACCTCACGGCCCAGACCAATAACCCGTGGTGTAATTCGAGGCTGATTCTTCCGCATGTGAATAATGCCATCAACGTTGCACGAAATGGTGTTGTGTTACTCTGTGGTGATTATATCAAAATGGATTAAAACTTCTAGCCTGATATTCAGGGCTAAAAAAGTGCCAAAAAATCTAAGAAAAATAATTTCAGGATTTGAGTCAAAGAAAAAACGATGGAGTTCTTAGCCGAAAAAAGCTGCGTCCAGTGCTATAAGTGCAACTTATTCACAGGGAACCTTATAATAGTTTGTCAAATCATCCCCATCGGCAACAAGGTTCGTGACTTGGGTCTGACCCACTCCTGCAACTTCACCTTTTTGGAGCACGCACTTACCCAAGTTGCAAAAGCAAATAAAATATTTGGGTTGCTACATAGGTCTTTTAAGCTGCACGGGAGTAAACTAAACCTCTTCAAAACACACGTCCGACCCATTCTAGAGTACTGTTCTTCAATCTGCTCCAGCATGAGACAGTGTGACAGGCTCGCAATGAAAAACGTTCGGCGTATAATCATGAAGCGGCTAGTAGGCATTTCGTCAAATCTAAGTTACGAGCGACGATGTTCAATACTGAATCTCAAACATCTGTGGCTTCGCGAGCAAAGGCGAACTTAATATTTTTCAATAGTCTCACTGATGGTAACAGTTGAACTTCAGTCCCTCAGTTCAGAAGTCCAACTCATTACTGCCTTCGAAAAAACCAGGCTCGTCGCCATGACTGACATGGCAAGAACATGCATTAGAGCAAACATTTTTGTTGTTACATATTGCTCATGGATCCCAGCCAAAAACACTGCACAATAATATGGACCGAGATAGCAAAAGAGTGCTGGATTCTATGTCGGGTATTTCCGCGACATATCCTTCTCATATTGGTCGTTTCACCCCTGGTTCCGTTCCCCATAGACTTCTCTGCCGTCTGCCCACTCTAACAACGTGGAGGACGCTGTCTTCATGCTGGATATTATCGGAATTAGTTTCTCTCTTCATAGACATTTCGCAGGGAACACATTCGAGGTTCCCTTTAATCTTCCTACCTGCTCATCTTGATTCCCAGTAACCTGCTTGTTTGAACCAGGTAGGCTCTTTCCTCTAAATAATCAGCCTAGTTTCATTTAAAAGAGAAAATCTACCCACGTCACAAAGACAAACTGATTCGCTTACGCAACAAGCCAGCCCACATTAGCAGGTTTCAAGCAACACAAACTAATGAAAGCAAGACACGGCCTTTACCATGACGGAGCCACACGTACAGGTCTGTGTTTTACGGCATATACCACCATCCTTCGTGTGCTCGCTTATTCCTAGATTGGTTTCCTTTAGTCCGTACGTACAAAACCCCAAATGACTGCGACAGTTCTGCTTCGGCATCTCCAAACGTGGGGAGAAAAGAACACTCCCAGCAAATGCGAATAAGTATGTATAACGCGGGAAATTAAGGTTAGGCGGAGGAACTATTGAGAGTACCTATATGGGCTCAACCACTCTTGTTAGAAAACAAGAGTCTCTGCTGGATTAGATTGAGCCCATCAATCAAAGCATATTCGGGCTGCGAAGGAATGGGCCACCTTCTACAAGGGATATGCATTCCGTCAGCCCAGACCTGACCCTGCGAAAGGGGAAACCCCACAACGTCTTCGTTTGGTAGATAAGCATCTAGCTGCTTTGTTGGACGGTCTTGGGAATTAGCGCATCAGACTGTCCACTTATGCTTCACTACCCACCCCTCTATTTTTCAACATGCCTCTCCGAACCACGCACCCAGTAGGTATGCTGACTTCTAAAACAACGGACGTCGGTCCTCCTTCTTAATTATTTACGCACGCCTATTGGAACTACTATGCACTACACGTTGCCATCGTCTTGTTCAAACAGAAATAATGATCTCAATATTTTCTTGCTTCTCTCTTCACCTTTTTACGAATTCCCTTTGCATCTCCTTTCCTCTGATGCAGCCCACTCTGCTGTCCGCGGTCAACCACAGTGTTGCCCTTTTCTAGTACTTCAAATTTGCGGAAATCCGTGGTTGCTTAAACATGATCAGTTATAACTGATTTCCGGTGCATGTACATGGGGCCTCCAGGCTAGATGGATTCCACAAACAGAACAAACAGTGAATTTTATTTACCAACCCATCTGTCCTATCAAACTTTTGCACTCTGCGTACGCAAAGATGTCAAAAGATGAAACAGAAACACGCCACAAATAGGAACCATGCATCCGAGGACTGACCGAGCATATACCGTATAAGGAGTAAGCAGACGGTAAGTGTGCTGAACACGTCCCGTCTCCGGAATACTTCTTCCTGTGCATTTCAAGACAGTCGTCTTGACCCTGTAATCTTTGCAAGAAAACGATTGATTTCACTGTTTCCATTTTTTGTTTACCCGCATTAAAACCAACTGGAACAAATCACACACGGCCCTCTCTCGCTTCTCGGCCCTTCTCCAGGCTCACCAATGACCACAGGGCTTATGCAATGGTTTTCAGATGGTGCTGATACAAAACAGACCTCCCCGCGGAAAGCCGCGCCCCATCCTATGCGCTGGTTATCTATCCCTGCCACGAATCTGTTGTCCAGGTTTGGCGCTCTAGTACCGATCCGCCTAACCCAGTGACAACCCAAGCCGCGCCACTGACCCACCTTGGTGTATTCCCTCAGATGAACCATTACGACTGGCCAATGGACCGTTGACATTAGTAATAGAATGTCGCGTGACCCCTCAAAGTCCTGACGTCTACTGCCGCAGAACACAAAACCCCCGAAGTCAAGAAAGGACAACACATATTTCAGTCATGGCAAGTGTGCTTATGGACTGATTGTACTTCTTACATGAACTACCTTTCATTCTTTCTCACGCCCCAGTTCTGTCCGCTCACCCTTCGTCCAAAATTATTCACATAATGGCTTGGTGCAACCTTCAATGCCCCATTATGTTGACCGTTTAATGTATTTACTTTCCACAGTCTGCTTTTACTCATCTCAAACCCACTACCACATTCATGGTGATCTTCATCTTTACCATTCCACCCTCTCAAATTTCGAGGAATCCGGCCAAATGGCGATGTCTGACATCGCTCCGCAGCTAAATTTTGCGCCCGTGATACACAAATTTGATGCTTTTAAACGAGGAATGACCGAAATTGCACGGCTTATAATGAGCCCCAGAAAATTATGGCGAGGATTTATATTCCCTTGAATTAAAGCTCGAAAACTGATGCCCAGCATATAACAATAATAATAATAATACTGTATATTTCTCGATTCGCGAGAGGCATGCGCATGGCGAGATCAAATTTTTACAAAGATGATGCACAGGAAATGCAGATGATAGAATTTGAATTGAATAAGATGGTGGGAGCAATAAAGAGTTATTGCAGAAGCACACTGGAAGGTGAAATGAGATGCTGCAAAGCAATGGGGGAATTAAAAGTATGCCAGTGAAAAGCAAAAACGTAGAAAACTCAATATTTGAGACCGAGAAATAGTTTCCGGGGTCTGTTTGCAAGTAGCGGACTACGAGTCATTTCGTGTTTTAGTGCACCAAATGTGCTCATTGCTGGCGCACAACATGGACGGGGCCCGACGCTGGATATTGATATATGGCTAGGGACACCAAACGTCGGAAGCGTTACGTAATGGACGGAAACGTTAAGCCGAAGAGACGACAAGCAGTGGTGATGCGGTGATTGGATGGAAGTGGTAAAAAACAGGCGGAACATCGGGCAAATTGGATGAGATACGTAGTTGAAAAAAAATTGCCAAGAAAAATGCTGTGAGCGGAGAAAGATTGTCTCAAAGTATCTGGAGGAAATTTGCAAAGCTTTGGATGCGGAACTCCAAGGATATTGATAAGATCTACATACGGATGGTGTTAAGCTGTACCAAGATGCGCGTCAGATAAGAAAAATTGTGTTAACAATCCTTAAATACATTAGCCAAGAATGTCCTTTTTGCTGCCATTTTTGTTGTTGCAGTATTTGATGTTATTCAGCAATACGGGTGGGGAATATGAGGTGCGCAAGCCGTTTTGGAGACAGCAGCAATCGCGGTTTTAATCAATCACAGAAATGCGATATCCAGTGCGATAATCCGCGTAGTTATCGTTGACCGCGCCAGAACTCGAGCGCCAGTTCTAGCTAACAGGTTACTAACAGGAATGATAGAGCGGCGGATTCGGAATCGCCAGTGCGAGGACGGAAGCGTTGGAAGCGCGTCTGTTGCGGATGCAACATTTGAAATGCAAGAGAAAAGTAGTCTGGCTTGGTTGCCAGCTTGAGGTTATGGTGGTTATTAGATCGCGCCAAAATACCTGCAACATAATGTTTATATTCCGTAGAATGTGGCAACTAAAATGAGCTACGGTAGCAGTTTTAGGCGTAGATGAATGTTGGGGGCTGCCAAGAACGACCTATTTAGCTCTGCCAAGTCAGTGAAGAGGATAAGATGGCATGAAGAGCGATAATTACACAGGCTGGTGTTTAAAATTACAGGATGTGATAAGAGCATGAATCCCACTATAAGTACGCTGACATTTTCATCCGCAGACATTGGAAAAATTTCGTGAGTTAGGTGCTCAAGCCACTAGTGAAGAGGGTACATCACTGCAAGGGAGGTCAAAAAGTACATTAGTGGGGACATGTGATGAAGTGAAGAAGTTAAAGGTGAAGCCGAATCCCTGATGAAGATCTCAGCAAAGAATCGGTCACGAACTGAAATTCTATCCCATGTTCGTAAGCCTCGTCTAGTCCAATGTTAGCATATGTCAGGTCAATTAAGAACTGGACAGCCAGTAACTTTCCCAGCTGGGCTTTGAACTGGGCTAAATTTAGGCACGACCGCAGCGAATTAGGTAGTTTGTTCCACAGTTTAGAGTGAACAACTGTGAAGACTTTTACCCTGATCGATAGTCGAGTCAGGGGTATTCTTAACGAGTAGTATCCACTACGAAGCGGATAAGGGGGACTACCAGCGTCGTGTGTGACGTTTGTAGTAGAGTGGACATACTTATGGCAAAGATTAAAGAGAAATGCAAGGCTTGATTTAACACGACGAAGCCACAATGGTTCAAGTCCAGGCAGCTCGCATCTGGCCCTGCATTTTAAGCTAAATGAGGGACCTAGGAGATTTCTAGTGAATGCGCGCTGCACATTCTCGATTGCAATTCAATCGACTTTATGCATATGCGTAAAGATAATCAAGCAGTACTCGAGGTGGGGCCTAGCATGGGACTTGAAGGTGACAATTCTGCAGTCTTGAGTGCGAAGTGCCCTTAAAATCATTTTGGCGGTTCTCTTAGCTATAGCGGTATGAAAGTGGGCCTGCTCGTGGAAGTTGAAAGAGCAGGAGTATTGTAACCCTAAGTCCTTAACTGTGTGTGATACAAGGATTGACATGCCGTTTATGGAGAGGGCGCCCGGAGGAACATGGCATTTATATGTTATCAGAAAGCTTTTGTCGGCAGAGAACTTGATAAGCCACTTGAAACACTAGTTATCATGAAACTCTAGGTCTTCATTGATAAGTGCAAGAGTGGAGCTAAATGAAGCAGCCTCAAAAGAGCAGACTATTTTATTGTCATCGGCAAACAGAAATGGTGTGCCATGACGAATAACTTTAAAGATATTAATAATGTATAGCAGCAACAGGAGGGGACCTAGAACGCTCCCCTGAATGAACCCACTGGTAATAGCAGAGGGTTGGGAAAAGTAACCGTTAATAGTAACTACCTGAGAGCGATCGGAAAGGTAGGATGATAGCCAAGATAAGAGGGGATTTCTTATTCCATAAGTCCTAATTTTGGCCAGAAGTTGGGAGTGGGAAACGCGGTCAAACGCTTTTGACATGTCTGAAAAGATTATGAGCATCGACCGGTGGGAATCGGCACTTTGGGTGACCAAGTTCAAGAAGTCAAACTGACAGTTGAGACAGAATGGGCCCCTCAGGACGCCGTGTTGGGAGGGGTTGATAAAGTTGTGAGTAGTAAGGAAATTAACCAGTTGTTCTTTAACAATCTTTTCCATAAACCCGGATAGGACTGGAGTGTGGTTAATGGGGCGAGGATTTTCAAGTTCATGCATAGAACCATTTTTGTTGTGTGGAACAATAATTGAGGTTTTCCATTGTGACGGAAAAGTAGCACCGAATATGGAGAGCGAGAAGAGATTTAAAAGGAGCAGTGGAAGATCTGGTGCGAAATAAGACTGGTGGGATGCCATCGTGGCCAGGCCTGTGGGATGGCCTGGCATATTTCATCACATTGGTGATGACAGCAACGTCGAACGAGATGGAAGATAGTCTAACCGAAGTTAACATGGGGTAGATTTCAGAGTGTGTCCGATTGTCATTAATGAGAGTAGAAGAGAAATATATATTGAAGGCTTCTGCAATGTCTACAGGGGACTCAATGCGTGAGCTACTAAATATGATGAAGTTCGGAATAGTTGGGAGTTGGGTTGCGAGCGAGCTTCGAAAATATGGGAAGTCTTCCGAACCGGGTTGGGCGACCCAAGAGCCAAAATTCCCTGCCTCTTTAACCTCAGTTTGGACTCCATAAGAAATTCTTGTTGCAAGCGATTGACTTGTACTAAAAGCGGGAAGTCTCCCGTTTTGTTGAAGATCTTTTGAGCCCTCAAAAGTTTCGTCTGCAGCCGACAAACCCTACTAGGCCTTTCGGGTTTATGTTGAGTGGTCGGAGTGGGCAGACGATTAATAGTAAAAAGAAGTTTTGCGTAAAGGTCGTCCGCCGCTCTCTGCGGGTCAGGCGATAACAAGAAGCTGGACCAATCACGCTGCAGGTGCTGATAATGAGAGCAAACATTCAAGTTTCATGTCTGACTTTTATTTTCCGTAGTTCCATTGCGCCATCTTTTTAAACTTTTGATCGTGCCTTGCGTATGCCTTTCGGAAGTCGAGAAATATACAGTCTTATTTGCCCAACAGTTCGTGGCTCGGTGTTAAACCTGGATGCCTTTCTGACGACACCTCTGTATCACACCATTTCCTGCAAATACCTCTCCTCGCGACGGCTTCGGATGCGCCTACCATCTCCCGCTCAACCTGGCAGCCGATTGACCTGTACGCTCCCCCAAGCGAGGTCAATGCATTATATTGAAGACAGCAGTAAGCTGAAACACGGTGGCCGGCGAAAGAGAATCTCCTCTAGACTTCCGATTGACCGATTGTCCAGAATGTTTTCGCGGCTGCGGTAAACAATCTAATAGCCGCACACGTATATCACGTGTTTACACCTACGACACAAATTACGTTTTTTACGTAACTACTGCGAATGCGTGAAATAGGCCGCAGGTGACACACCGGTTTTCATCCATTTCTTTCACACGGCTGTGAAAAATTTATTGGTTTTCAAGTCCCATGAAATGCTCCCGTAAATTCGACTCCGCCGATGGTTCCATAGGTCGCTCCAGTGGCATTCTACGTTTTCTTTCCGAAACTCTCATTTTGGTTCTGGGAATTTGCAGTCGTTTGGCATATCCGTTCGTCCAAATCTTTCCGGTGCAACATTCATTTTGATAATTTAATATTGGATATATATCTTGACATCCAAGAGGCATGCGCAAGGCAAGACCAAATTTACACAAAGTGGACATACGGAAAACACAAATTCAATCGTGAACATTCAGAGTGTTTATGCTTTCATGAACATAACCAGCAATGTCACAAGCTAAAAACGAGCTTTCCAGCTTAGAAATCAAAGCTATATAATCCTTCGCAAAAACTTTCTGAGGCTGATTATGAGTAGCGCAATGCGAGTCAATCCATGTTTGAAAGTATCAAAAATGCGTATCTCAGGCGAAAATTTCGGGTAGGAAGCAACAGTGGGCGTCGCCATCTGGCCGGGTTCCTCAAAAATAAAGAGGGTTATTTGGCGAAGATGCAGATCAGTATGGATGTGGCATAGGGACGGAGATGATTCAAAACCAGAGCCATCAAGAAATCGCTGAGACATTTGGCAGATTGTTTGCCTCATCCGTAACAACTGATAGCACTCTTCCAACCGCATATCTACCATGCCTTACCTCAGAAAAATTCTCAACCGCCTCTTTCCTGCCGAGAAACAGCTTTGTTAGTGGAAAAAATAAAGGTCAGCTATCACCCTGGACCGGGCTCGCTGCGTCCAGTCATCTTTAAACAAAACATCAGTCGTAAACATGCAGTGTCTGTGCTCTAATGAACATAACCTGCAATTATATAGGCTAAACGTGAGTTTTCGGGCTTTAAATCAGAGCTAGATAATCCATTGCCGAAAGTTTCTGGGGCCGACTATGAGTCGCGCACTGCAAATCAATCCATGTTTAAACGCATCAAACGTGCGTATTGCGGGAGCGAAATTCGGCCGAGAAATGGTGGATGTTTTTATGTGGCCGCGTTCATCAAAAATCCGGAGGGTAATATGGTAATAATGAAGATCCATATGGATGTGATAACGAGGTGGGGGAGAGCCAAAATCACACTGGATATCATGTGGGGTGGATGGAGAGTAGTAACTAACAACTTTCAGTAGCCAAAATAACGCTGAAAATGAAAAAGCGGGAAACCTTCAAGGTTATATCAGACAATTTACGGGACGAAAATATATGAGGAATTGTGGACGGAGAGACAGTGGAATTCACAAGAGTGGTCACTGGACTTGTGCAGCTGGGAGCGGAATTTGATGTGTGGCGGGAAGTAAACGGGTACGTGTAAGATTCACAATCAGTCCTAACATACACTTGCCATGAACGACCTGTGTGTTGACCTTGTTTGATATCGGAGATTTTTGTGTTCCGTGGAAGTTGGGGTCTGGAGGTTGGGGGGCTGCGGGGAATTTCAATAGTGTTAGTAAGTGTCTTGGCCAATCGTCCAGATAGCAGTGGAGAGGCAACAAGCGCATCGGATGGAGTGGAGCTTTTGGCTAGAGTTTTCATTGCATCTGTAGTCATTAGCGACCATGGAGAAGAGCCGGAGAGAGGATAGTCTGGAATTTGTTCCAGCTGGTGTTGAGGCGATTAAACAAAAAATGGAAACAGCAATAACTGTCAGTTTCTTACAAAGATTTGACAGACCAGACGATTACCTTGAAATACGCAGGGGGTAGTTGATGGGACGCGTGCAATGAACACCGTCTGCTTTCTCCCTATAGGGTATATGGCACAGTCAGTCCTAAACTGCATGGTCTTTATTTGTAACGCGTTCCTCTTTTATCTTCTGACATCTTCGCAGATGCAGATTACAGTGGTCTGACCTGACGGCTAACGCAATGGATGAAGAATAAAGTACCTCCTTGTTCTGTTTGTGGAAATTGCCTGCTCTACAGGCCTCTATATGCTACAGGAAATCAGTTAAAACTGATCATGTGGTCAACCGCCAATGTTTACTGTTTCCAATTGCCAGAAAAGGGTATAAATAAATGGGTAGAGGATGGCAGCATGAGCAGGATGCTATGGCAGGAATTACCACGAGAAGCCATAGAGAGGAAAGAAGGGAAGAGCGTAAGAATATTGGGATCAGTAATTTCTGTTTGAACAAGACGATGGCAACGTGTAGTGCATAGTAGTTCCAATAGGCGTGCGTAAATAATTAAGAAGGAGGACCGACGTCCGTTGTTTTAGAAGTCAGCATACCTACTGGGTGCGTGGTTCGGAGAGGCATGTTGAAAAATAGAGGGGTGGGTAGTGAAGCATAAGTGGACAGTCTGATGCGCTAATTCCCAAGACCGTCCAACAAAGCAGCTAGATGCTTATCTACCAAACGAAGACGTTGTGGGGTTTCCCCTTTCGCAGGGTCAGGTCTGGGCTGACGGAATGCATATCCCTTGTAGAAGGTGGCCCATTCCTTCGCAGCCCGAATATGCTTTGATTGATGGGCTCAATCTAATCCAGCAGAGACTCTTGTTTTCTAACAAGAGTGGTTGAGCCCATATAGGTACTCTCAATAGTTCCTCCGCCTAACCTTAATTTCCCTCTTTTTACATACTTATTCGCATTTGCTGGGAGTGTTCTTTTCTCCCCACGTTTGGAGATGCCGAAGCAGAACTGTCGCAGTCATTTGGGGTTTTGTACGTACGGACTAAAGGAAACCAATCTAGGAATAAGCGAGCACACGAAGGATGGTGGTATATGCCGTAAAACACAGACCTGTACGTGTGGCTCCGTCATGGTAAAGGCCGTGTCTTGCTTTCATTAGTTTGTGTTGCTTGACACCTGCTAATGTGGGCTGGCTTGTTGCGTAAGCGAATCAGTTTGTCTTTGTGACGTGGGTAGATTTTCTCTTTTAAATGAAACTAGGCTGTGTACGTAATAGAGATGGATCGGACCGATCCAATTTGGCAGGTTGCTGACGAGAATGATG